>MU619932.1:0-36893 GCA_025201785.1 Xylaria longipes
TTAGCTTATTATAAACTTAGTTTTATTAAAGTTTTAAATATTATTATTATAAATATTATATTATATTTTTATATATATATAACGTTTAAACTATACTTTAAACTTTTTATAATAATTAATAAAATTATAAACTTATTATTTATTAACTAAGGGTATATTATATAAATTATTAAAAAAATTAATTATATTTTTTATAATAATATAAACAAAAAAATATCTTTATTTATTTAAATTAAAAATATATTTAAAAAAAATATTTTTTTTAATTAAATTAAGTTTATATATATTAGCGTAGGTTTTATTATATATAGTACGTTTATTTATCCTATTATATATTATAATAATAAAAACGTTATAAATTTTAAAAACGTATTAAATATTAATTTTTTTAATTAATCGGATAGTTTTAATAATAAAAATTAAATTAGTTTTTTTTATTTAAATAAATATTATATTATTATAAAATTATTACGTAATAAAAATAAAATATACAGGTTAATAAAAAAAATAAACAACTCGTTTATATATATAACTCGTTTATAAACTATATTAATCTACTTATATATAAACTATATTAAATAAAAACAAGTTTTATAATTTATTAAACTTTTTATTTATATTTTTTATATATATAAATAAGTTTAGCTTTATTTAAATTAATTATATTATTATTAATATATAATTTATTTATAAATAAAAATAATTATATATTATATTTTATTAAACTAAATAAAATTTTTTTAAATAAAATTAAATTAAATTTTTATATAAAAATAATAATAATATAATTATTTAAAATAATTTAAAACTAGGCGATTTTATTTATATAATTTTAATAAATTAAAATAATTTTAGCTATAAATTAATTTAAAACATTATTTTTAACGTTTTAAACAACTATTTAAATAAAGTTTTAAATATATTAAATAATAAACTTAGTTTAAAATTAAACTATATAAAAATATATAATTATAAATTAAAATAAAATAATTTTAAATATAAAATTTAATATTTTATACTTATAAATATAAAAATAAAAATAAATAATAAATAAAAATAAATAATAAATAAAAATAAATAATAAATAAATATTAAATAAAAAGTTAATAATAAATAAATAATAAAGTTAAACGAATTATTTATAAATTTAAAATAATATATTTATAAGTTTAAAAAAAGTAATTTTTATAATAAAATTAAAAAATTTATATTTTAAAGTATATATAAATAAATACTAAAAAGAAATTTAATAATTATAAATATAAAACTATTAATTAAAATAAACTTAGTTAATATAAATAATTTTTTATAAAATTACGCGCGAGCTTTTAAAAATAATAATTAGCTATTTTATATAAAAATATATAAATAAATTAACTTTAAATGTTTTATTTTATTATTTAAAAAAAATTTAAAGAAATTTATAATAAAATAATTATTAATAATATTTAAAAAGCTTATAATTATTATAAAAATATATTTATAGTTTTATATAATAAATTTTAAATTTATATATTAATTATAAGCTAAAGAAAAAAGTAGCTTTAAAGGTTTTAATTTTTAATAATAAGTTATTTAAATAATTTATATTTAAATATATATATAAATAAACTATAACACTAGTTATATCTTAGCTATATATATTACGTTTATATATATAAGCTAATTAATTATTATTAAAACTATTAACTATAAATGTAATTATTTATTAATTATTTTATACTAGTTATATTTTAGCTATATATACTACGTTTATATATATAAGCTAATAAATTATTATTAAAGCTATTATTTATAAATTTAATTATTTATTAATTATTTTATACTTTATATATAATTTATTTAATATTAATATTTTATAGTTAAATTTCTTGTTTATTTTTATTAATATATTAATATAATATTATTATAATTATTAAATAATTAATTATAATAAATATAATAAAAATAATAAGTTTAAACACTTAATTTATTTATTATTAAAAGCTAATATTTTATAAAAAAAAAACATAATAAATATAAAAATTTACACTTAAATATATAGCCCGCGAAAATATTTACTATAATAATTGCTTAATAAATCCTAGCTAATAAATACTATAACCTTTATATAAACTATTTATTATTAGTTATTTTAACCACTTTTATTAATTATATATAATATTTATTAAATAACTGTTTAATATTATTAAATAAAAAATAACTTTTATAAAAAGTTAAACTTATTAAAATAAACTTTAAAAAAATAAAACTTTATTAAAATAGTTTTTATAAAAAATAAAACTTATTAAAATAAACTTTTAAAAAAATAAACTTTTATTAATTATATTAATTATAAATAATATATTATTATTATTATTATTATTAATTTATTATATTATTATATAACACGGTTATTTTATTTATTTATTTTTATAAGCAAAAATTATATTAAAAATGGTTTTTTTAGTTTTTTATAATAAGCGCTTTTAAAAAGTTTAAAAAACGTTTTAAGTTAAATGAAATACTTTTGTTTTTATTTAATTTTATTTATATTGTTTTTTATAATATATATTAAGTTTTTATTTTAATTAAAATAAACATAAAATAATAAAACTTTTAAATAAATATATAATATTTATTAAAACTTTAAACAATTTTTATTTTTTTTAAAACATATATAAACTATAACTTTTACGGTTTTTTTAAATATAAGTTTTAATAATATATTTTATTAATTATTATTTTATAATAAACGTTTATAATACTTTTTTTTTTTTTTTTTTTTTTAGCTAAATTATATATTTTAATCCGCTTTATTTTAAAAAATTATTAAACTATTTTTAAAATATTTTTAAAAACATTTATAACTACAGCTAAACTTTTTTTTATTATTAATATTATAAACGTTAGTTTTTTTTTTTAATTTTTTTATTATTATTAAAAAACTAATAATATAAAATAATATATTTTTTTATTTTTTTATTAAAAATATATTTATATAACAGTATAAAATAACTAAATATTTATTATTAATAAAAAAAGAATTTTAATTTAATTTTTTTAATATATATTTAAAAAATTTTTAATATTTTATATTATAACAACTTTTTATATTATTTTATAACATTTTTATTTAAAAAAAACTTTTTTACTATAGCTTTAAACATTTTTATAAACTTAGTTTATTTTTATTTAACTAGTTATTTATTTTAATATTATTTTAAAAATTTTATTATTTATTTATTTATTTTATTAATAAAAAACTAATTAATAAACGTTAATAAACGTTTTTAATTTATTATATATTTAATTTTATTTTAATTATTTTTTTATATTATAAATTAACGTAGTAAATTTTATTTATATACTTTTAATTATTTTACTATATAAACACGCCGTTAGCTAGCTTTTAAAAAATATTATTTTATAGCTTAAATAAAAATTTAATAAAGAAATTTTTGTTTTAGTTTTTATATATTTTATAAGTATAATTTTATATACTTTTATTATTTTATATAAACAGGTTTTTTAATAAACTTTAAACTTTTAAATAATTTTTTATAGTTTATTATTTTTTAATAAAAAATTTTATATTAAAATTTTATATATTAAAATATTTTTTATAATTATTATATAAAATTATTTTATTTTTATTATATTAATATTTTAAGCTAAGCTTTTTAGTTTTATAACTATATATTATTATATAATAAGTTTTTTTTATAGTTTTTTAAAATATTTTTATTATATTTTTAAAAATTAAACATTTTTTTTAAATATAATTATAATATTTTTTAATTTTACGTTATTTATAATTTTTATATATTTTATTATAAAATATATTAAACTATTTTTTTTAATATAAATTTTATTTTATAACACCTTGTTTAAATTTTATATATTTATTAAACTATTTTAAAAGTTTTATAGTTTAATTAAATATTTAAACTTATTATAATTAAATTTATATTATTTATAAACTTTATTATAATAATTTTTAAACAAGCTATAGCTAGCTTTTTATATAATATAAAAATATAAACTAAAAATAATAATAATAATAAAAAAAAACTTTAAAACACTTTTATATATAACTAAATAAACTCGGTTTATTTTTTATTAAACTAAAAAATTATAGTTTTTTTATTAATAAAACTTATTATTTATAATATTATTTAAAATAAAAAAATTTCTTTCTTAATATATATAATAAACGTTTATAATTAACTATATTAAAAACTTTTAAAATATTAAATAATAATAAAAATATTATACTTTTTTATAATAATATTTTATAAATATATTTAGCTATTATTTTTATAATAATTTTTATAAATTATTATTTTTTATTATTTATTTAATCTTTTAATAATAAATTTATATATTTAGCTTTTTTTATAAACTATAAATAGAGTTTTTTAAAGCTTTTTTAATAATATTTATTAATAATATAAGCTTTTATTTTACTATTATAAGCTTTATTTTTAAAAGTTTATTAAGTTTTAAAATAATTACTATATAAATTTTTTAAAACTATTTTAAATAATATTTTAATAAAAAGCTTATTTAAATAAGTTTAATTAATTATTTATAAAATAGTTTATTATAAGCTTATAAAAACCTATTTAAAATAAAGTTTTTAAATTAATATAATAGTTTTTTTAATAATTATATATTATAATATTTTAAATTTTTAATAATTATTATATTTTACTAGCTATTATAATAAATTATTTAAATTTATTAAAAATATAAAAAAAAAACACTTTATAAGCTTTATTATTTTATTTTAATATTTTATAACTACTATTAAACTTTTAATAATATTTTTAAAAAAAAGTATTAAAACAACGTTTAATATTTTTTTTAATAATTTTATTTATTTTATTAAGCTTTAAAAAGTTTTTAAGTTTTAAAATATTTTAAATATTATTTTACGCTAGCTAACTTATAAAGTTTTTTATATTTTATTTTTAAACTTTTTATTAATATTTTTTAATAATTTTTATATAAATTTTATATAATTATTTTAAAAAATATAATAAATATATTTAACTATTAACTTTACTTAAATAACCTTTAAATATAATTAAAAAACTTTATAGCTTTTTTAAATAATAGTTTTTTATAATATAAAAAACTTTACTATTATTATAAGCTGTTTTATTAAAATATTAAACGTTTAATTAAACTTTTTTTATTAATTAATATATCTTTTAAAATAATTAGCTTTTTTACTTTAACCCTTGCTTATATTTTATTTATTTCCAGCTAGTTTTAACTTTTTATTTCCAGCTAGTTTTAACTTTTTACTAAGCTTTTTAAATTTATTAATATTTTAAAAACTTAATAATTTAAATTTTTTTATTTTAAATTATTTTAATAAATAATTATTAAGCTTTTTAAAACTTATATAAAATTTATAATAAAATTTTTTTAACTTTTTATTATTTTAATAAGCTTTTTAGCTAAAGTTATTAATAATAAGTTTTAGCGCGTTATAAATATTAAAAACTTTTTATTATTATATAAAAAATACCTTTTAATATTTTATATTAAATAATATAAATTAATTTTTTTTATAAATAAATATTTATTAAATAAAAAGTTTTAAAAAAGCTTTTAAATAAAGTTTGTTTATATTAAGCTTATAAAGCTTAGTAAATATATAAATTAAATTATAACTATATTTTTATTAATATTTATTTATACGTTTATTTAATCTTTTTTATTTTCTTTAACTATAATTTTTAACGTTATTTATTTATTAATATATAATATAGTTTTACTGCTTTTTTAAACTATATAATAATTGCTTTTAAAGTAGTATAAAGCTTTAGCTTTATTAACTTTAACCTTTTAAATTATTATAAAATTATATTTTATTTTTTTAACGCTTTTATAATATTATAGCAAAACTTTTCTTTTATATTTTAATATATAATTTTTATTATAGTTAAAATAATAAACTATTTTATAATAACGTTTAAGTTATATGTTTTTTTAACAAGTAATTTATTTTTATTAAACTTTTTAAAAATAATTATTTTTATTTTTAAAGTTAATATAATAATAATATATTAAATAATTATAATAGTTTTATTATTATTTTAAAACTTTTATAAGCGAATAATATATATTATTTTAATACGTTTTTTTTTTTTAGCTTTTTTAAGTAAATTTGTTTTTATACTTTATAACGTTTATTATAGTTAATATATTTAAAAATAACTTCTATTATTTTTATAAAGCATATGTTTTTTTTTAAATGTTTAAAAGCTTTATAGCAGCTATAACAGGTTTTTTTAAAATAATAAACAGTAATATAATTATATTTATAATAATTAAAATATTATTAAGCTTTTATTTTAAGTATAAACAGCTTATAATTAAACAACTATATTTTTTATAATAGTTTATTATTATAAAGTTTTTAAACTATTTATAATATATTTATATAAAGTAAAATAAAACTATAATAAAACTTAAGGTTTTTTAAATATATTTATTTATATATAAAAATTTCTAAATTAATAGCTACTAAAGTAGCTTTAAAGGTTTTATTAGCGTAAATCTTTTTTAAATATATTAAAAAAATCCTTTTAATTATTACAGTAATTTTTCTACGCTATAGTTTTATATTTATTTTAAAAATAGTTATAACTTATTTACTTTTATTAACTTTTTTAAAAAGCTTTTTATTAAAAATAATTATTATATTTTTATTATATAGCTTTTTTACTACAATAGTTTTTATTTATAAAAGCGTTATATTAACCGCTATAATAATTATAACAAGCTTACGCTTTATTATTACTAGTTTTAACTTATTAATTTTTATAAATATTTTTTTATTACGTTTTATTAATAAAGTTTTTACTATAAAAACCTGTTAAGCTTTTATAGCTATAACTTTTTAAGCTTATGTTATAGTAGTAAACGCGTTTATTTTTTTTAAAGCTTTTTATAAAGCTTCGTTAAAATTATAATAAATAATTAATATATTAAAATCCGATTTTTTATTAATAAGTTTTTTAATAATATTATATTTTTTAAAAACTTTTAGCTATTTTATTATTTTGTTTTTTAATATCCTGCTATAAAAAAAGCTTTTCATTTAAATTTTTTTTTTTTAATTATAATATAAGTTTAATAAACTTATTAATTATTTTATGTTAATTTATAAGCTTGTTTATATTTTTAAAAACATACTTTTAAAAAGCGTTAATAAACATATTAAACGTAGATTTTTTAGCGCGCTTAGTAAACGTATTAATAAATAAGTTATTTATTATTATATTAACAGCTTTTTTTTCGCGTATTACTGCCGCTATTACTATATACACCTTATATTAAAACGTTTTTTATTAGTTTTTAAATGTTTTTAATTATATTAAATTATTTAACAAGCTTGTAAAATTATTTATAATAATAATAAAAAGCTAAAAACTTTAAACTTAAGTAATTTTATAAATAATATATATAAAACTTTATAAACCTTTATATTAAGCTTTTATATATTAAAATTATAATAAAGTAAAAAATATATATAAATATATATAAACTTTAAAAAATAAGTTTATTATAAACTTTAAATTAATTATTTAAAAAAATAATAATTATATTATTTTATAAAACTATTTAATAAACTATTATAAATATATATAAAATAAAAAACTTATTAAAAAAGTTTTTTTTTTAATATTATATTTTATTCTTTTTTATTTTCATAAACTTTTTATACTTTATAGTTTATATTTTATAATTTTTAATATTTAATTAAATTTTTTTTTTATAATTTAAATAATTTATTATATAATTATATTTAATACTTATAATATTATTAAAATAAATATATTATTTTTAAATATTATAAAAATATTATTAATATAATATATTTTTATTATATATTTTTATTTTATAAATATAGTTTTTATTAATTAATATATAAAAAAGTTTTTTAAAATTTAAGTTTTAAATTAAATAAAACTTTAAATTTAAAAATATATAATAAGTTTATTTTTATTATTTTTATTTAATTAATTATTAATTATTAAAAATATAATATAATATATATATATATAAATATAATTTATTTTATAAGCTTTATTTTTATATTAATATTATAAAATTAATTATATTATAAATTTCTTTAAATAAAAACTTATAAAAAAATTAAAACTTTTATTATAAATATTAAATTAAACTTTTTATAATTTTATTTAATAAATAAAATAAAAATAAAAAATATTTTATTTATTTTTTAGCTTTTAATTTTAATATTATTTTATATATAAATATTATATTTTATTATTATAATTATTATTATAATTATTATTACAATTATTATTATATTTATATTTTATATTTAAAGTTTTATTAAAATTTACATGTTTTATTTTTATTTTAGTTATAGCTAACAGCTTTAATAGTAGTAAGTTAACTTATATATATAAATATAATATATATAGCTAAAATATAGCTAGTGCTATAGCTAACTTATACATACACTTAAGTATAAATTATTTAAATAGTTTACTGCTAGAAATTAAAGCCTTTAAAGCTATTTTTTTTTTTTAGTTTATAATTAATATATAAATTTAAAATCTACTATATAAAACCGCGAATATATTTTTATAATAATTATAAACCTTTTTAAACATTACTAGTAATTACTTTATTATAAATTTTTTTTTTAAATAATAAAGCAAAACATTTAAAGCTAATTTATTTATATATTTTTATGTAAAACAATTAATTATTATTTTTAAAAGTTTGCGTATAATTTTATAAAAAATTATTTATACTAGCTAGGTTTATTTTAGTTAACAGCTTTTTATTTATAACTATTGTTTTTTATTTAATATTTATTTTATATATATTTTAAAATATAAATTTTTTAATTTTACTATAAAAATTACTTTTTTTAAATTAATAAATATATTATTTTAAATTTATAAATAGTTTGTTTAATTTTATTATTTATTTATTATTAATTTTTTATTTAATATTTTTTTATTATTTATTTATATTTTTATACTTATAAGTATAAAATATTTAATTTTATATTAAAAATTACTTTATTTTAACTTAAAGTTATATTTTTTTTAATAGCTTAACTATAAGCCGGGTTTATTATTTAATATATTTAAAACTTTATTTAAACAGTTATTTAAAACGTTAAAAATAGCTTTTTAAACTAATTTACAGCTAAAATCGTTTTAATTTATTAAAACTATATAAATTAAATCGCTTAGTTTTAAACTATTTTAAATAACTATATTATTATTTTTTTATATAAAAGTTTTATTTTGTTTTATTTAAATTTTTTTTTAACTAGCTTAGCTAAATTTAATATATAGCTATTTTTATTTAAAAATAAATTATATATTAATAATAATATAATTAGTTTAAATAAAACTAAGTTTATTTATATATATAAAAAGCTTAATAAAAAAGTTTAATAAATTATAAAAAAAATTTATATATATATATAACTTAATAAATAAAACTTTATTATAATTATATTAACATTTAATTAAATTTATAATAATTTTAATAAAATTATAAAAATATTACGTAAACTTAAATTAATAAAAATGAAAAATAATAATATAATATATATATTTTTTATAATTTAAAAAAAAAATAGCTAAAATATAAATATTTTAATATAATTTAATATTTTATATATTTAAAATTTACCCGCAGCTATTTTTAATAAATTATAAGTTAAAATTAATAATTATAAAACGTTTTTTAATAAATATAATATTTTTATTAGTTTTTTATTCCGTTTTAAAAATAGCTTCAGGTAAAAATATAAACTAAATAACTAAAATTATACCTAAAATAATTATTTTAAAAATACTTTGTTTATAAACTTAAACAAAATTAAAATTAGTAGTATTACGCTTATTAAATCTGCTTTATAAAAATCCGATTAATTTAGTTAAACTAAAAATAATAATAATTTTTTTTCTGTTATAGCTTTTTAAATACTATAAAAGTAAATAGCTAAATTATTTATATAAAAAAAATAGCATTTATGTTACACGCGCTATAAATATAAAAAATATAGCTTTACCACGTATAAAATAAAAGCTTATAGTTTATTACTTTATAAAAATTACGTACGCTTTATAAACAATAGCTATAATAATTAAGCTTTTTATATAATAGTAGTTTATTAACGTTTTATACTTAATTTATTATAATAAAAAAAGCTAAAAAAGTAGTTATAGTTAGCAGCCTTAATAGTAATAAGTTAGCTTATATATATAAGTATAATATATATAGTTAAGATATAGCTAATGTTATAATTAACTTATATACACATTTAAATATAAATTATTTAAATAGCTTACTATTAAAGATTAAAGCCTTTAAAGCTACTTTTTTTCTTTAGCTTATAATTAATATTTAAATCTAGAATTTACTGCATAAAACCGTAAATACACTTTTATAACAATTTTTTTTTATTTTTTAAATTAACTTTTAAGTAAAAAAGTTATTTTTATATTATTTTTTATAGCTTAATATATTAATATTTAAAATTATTAAAAATTATAGCTTTTTTAAAATTTTATATAAATAAAAATTTAATAACAACTTGCTTAACGCTACCAGGTATTTTAACTAATTTTATATTATAGTTATGTTTTTATATTTATCTTAAGAATTATATGTGTTAAAAACAAGTGTCCTAAGACTTCCTAAACCCCATTTGTACTAACTATCGAGTCATCAACTGGAAACATGATTGTAAGAGAGACGGTGTGAGGGAGGCTGTGAACGTAGGTAGTAAGTTACCTGGCCTAAGGCTACACGCCTCATGCATGTACAGGCCAAAGCGGGCATACTACCTACCTAGGTACCTACTAAGTTAGAGTTGTGATGTCTACCTACATATGCCGGTTTGCCGGTTTTCCAGAAACCCGTATTTCAAGAACTTCCAACACCGAGGAATTCCAAACCCAATTTGCTCTTTGGGCTTTCTCTCCAACTTTTTTTATACCTCCTTTTTTATACCTCTGTAGAGTGTCTTCTGCCTTATTATTTCTTTCGGGTACTTTTGCCTCACCTTCTAAATGTATAGCTGACAACTACAGGCTTCTGCTCATGTCAATACATGGTCAGACCAGAAGTTGACGTAATGCAAACTGCCTCCTCTGAATAGCGCAATGGTCTATGTCTTAGCTACTTCTCGTAGGTATAATTTGCCCCGGAACTGCAACACGCTTGCAATGCTGCTGTTTGTTTAAAGACAAGGTGCCCAAAAGTCGGGTCTGTTAATGCGTACCTTTGCGTGCACACTTGGGTTGGTCCCGCCAGAGGTCGCCATTCATTCATCCTATCTTCCTAAGTCAGGTATCTATGTGTGCTTACAGTTATCTCTTACGTGCCTATGAGACGTGGTGTTACCATAGCCGATGTGCAAACTGCGGTCGCGTACATGGCAGAAGTGCGTGTTCTGCATCTCTCGCATATCATCACTCAGGCAAAAGTCGCCCTGCCCTTTCTTTTCAGACAACCCAACCAATTGAGCCCGCCGTAAGTAGAAAGAGAGAATGCTCGTCGGCTTTGCCCGACCAACAGAAATGTAGCGCCTAGGGCCGTGTAGTATGCCCAGGTGATTGGTCTATGTCAACTATTTGCGTGAGGCTTATACAGGGTGGAGCAAGACTAGTAGGAGTTTTCACTTTCGCGAGGACCAACATAACTAGGCATTTGTATATTCGCCTTACTTGTAACTAACACGGGATTTCGTAAGTTATAGAATCCATTACTAAGCAAGCCACTCGCACTAGTATGCCCGCGGAACTAATCACAACCTTGTTCTTTTGATCAAGTCTATGATGGTCACAACTAGCTAGGTAGAATACCTCACTCTTCTAGACCAACTTAGAAAACAGAATAGGGTACAAGAATAGTGGCGAATTGTAGAGAATCCATGCTTTTACCCCCAACCACAACCAACAAATCAGTCTTTCTCTCGACAACGGGATTGTTCATATGGGAACCGCATATGTAGACCACGAATAGATGGACCTCGACCCCCATCGAGCTTTGTAGCTGGAGGTCGCGGTGAGTAGTGGGTCTTGGTTTATTCTTCCTTGACATAAAATAGAAATAATACCATGGGGAGCTAGGCATATTTCGGAGTGTTGGCAAGGTTGTAGCGCCCAAGAAAAAAAGGAAGTGCATTATTGTAAGTCACGTCATCACAAATTGAGCCAGATGCCGTCCAGGTGTTTGTTCTCGTTTCTCAATTGAGAGGGCTCCGGCAAAGCCTAGTGCGAAGCCATTCCTGAACTCCTGTAAAAGATGCAGCACAAATAAACATCTTCCGTCCTCACCCAGCCAGCCTATTGCGTTTTATTTACTCGTCGGGAACTACGAGCCGCGTATCAGTTCGCCAGTTCACATAGCATTGGAGTTAAGGAGGGCGCATAAACATACTCTCAATCGCACCATTGTCAATATCCTGCGTAATGGCCTGCGGACTTCTTCCCTCAACCTGGCAGCCCACACTGTATGCTGTGCCCAGAATCTCTTTGACGGTACCGGCAAGGTCCTTGGAGAAGGACTTGAACCGCATTGTTCGAGCGATCTCGATGATGTCTTCGAGGGGAACGCTCTTGGAGTGCTTGATATTCTTCTCCTTCTTCCGGTCACGGGGGGGCTCCTTTAGGGCCTTGATGATCAAGGAGGAGGCTGTGGGTACAACGGACACGGCGGCTTGACGGTTCTGGATGGTGAGTTTGACGGTAACTCGCAGTCCTTTCTACGCATTTAGCGTGGTTAGCCGCCGACAAAAACCTATGGCGATGCTTTCTGTCGCTTGAGGGCCGTCGCTTACCCAGTCACCGGTGGCCTTGGCGATATCCTCACCAACTTTCTTGGGCGACAGACCGAGAGGACCAATCTTGGGAGCCAGTGCAGACGAAGCACCGACCTCGCCTCCGGTGGCTCGAAGGTGACTGCATTACACCAGTCAGTCAATCAGCTGTAATTTGCAAGGGCCATCGTGGCCGTTTGTCGGTGCATGTGGAAGGTGGAAAAGTGCGGGCAGGGCGCGTCCAGGGCTCGGCATAGACGTACATCACCTTGATCTCATTGGGGTCGATCTTGGGAGCTGTAATGGAACAGGGTCAGCGAGAGCAAAGCGGCACGGCGGGTTGGGCGATCAAACGTACGCATGTTGGTCGAGTGTCGAGAGTCTGGCGGTTGGTGATGGACGTCGTGTAGTCGTGGAGTGGTGTGTTTTGGCACCTCGAGCCGAAAAGTTTGGCCAGGAAGTGTTGAAAATGGTTTGTGGGTTTCAGGCCAAGCTAGGGTTGGGGATATCAAGCGACTGGCGGTGCGAGCCATCCAGCCATCCCGTGACGGCCCGCTACAGCTGTGCGCACAGTCGTGCCCCGCGCTGCCCCACCACTTCATCCACCCACCAGAGCACCTGCTGTAAATTGAGAAAGCAGCCACTGTGAGGGGTCCAATATGCACTGTTACCAACCTAACCTACCGTCGCCCGGGCGGGCACCACCTTGGCCTCGATATAAGCCTGAGACCCAACAGATGAGTCGGATAAGCCTCAACAAGATAATATACTACGTAGGTATAATTGGGCGAAACACTCCTTCTCCCTGCACACGACACTAAATACCTGCTACGGCTCGACACAGAGCAGCCAAGGTGTACATATACCTCTATGCAGCCAACATGCTAAGGGTTTCTATCTACTGCCAGTCTTCACTAACGGATAAAGCATCCTTGCAAAAAGTCAGGTGATATGGAGAGATCCAGTCTAGGGAGCTCCAAAGCGCCGCGGCAGTAAGGGTTTCAAGTACGTGAGCATTCGTATCTAGTAGTGGAGGCATTCCACGGTTTATCGGCCATCAGTGCTGCTATCGTAAATTGGAACTTGTCCCACATCCCACAGGTACTATAATGTTACACTATTCGGGTTGTATATTTAACTAGTACCGCTCACAGCAAGCCTATCATCGTTAGTTATTGCTCTTTACAAAGGTTTGGCATTGGACTACTCACTTCATCAAATGATCCATGAAGGTCTGCAGGGATACATCGTCCGTAAATATAGTCTGCGCAGTCTGTGCGCCGACACCACCATATGCCCCTGTCGTGTGTGTGGTCGAGGGATTCAGTTTAGATAGCAGGAATCGAGCTTGCGAACCACCAGCATCGCATACAATAAAGCGAGGAAGTGGGAATCGGTCGCCAATCAGATCCTATCTCATCTTAGCATAAGGCAATCACGGCTCAAAACTGGAGATTCTTACTCTTGCATCTTCCTTTGGCTGCTCGAGTAGCGCGGCAAAGTTCTCGTAGCCTTCCTGGTCCTGATACCCCGCCTTCTTCCATTCCGCAATAGTCTCGCCATGGAAAATCAAGATATGGAAAAAGGTATCGAGCAGCAAGATGTGCGTCGGCTGGATCGATGTCGAGTCTAGCAGGACGGGTTGTCCTCCATCCTGGTCAAAAGTATACGAATCCAGCGTGGGCTGGATCATAATCAACGAGTTGCTGACATCCTCGTGATTTAATACGTGGCGATAGAACGCCGTTTCATCTGGTGAATTATTGAAGACTTGGAGGAACTGGCTCCGTCGTAGATGGAACATAAACTGAGGATATAGGGTAAAGTTTTTCTCAAGCCGAAACGACGACGGGTCGTCCTTTCTATAGTCGGCGAAACGTGAGCAGAGTCTAATGAGCATCCGGTCCACCCAACGCAGCACGTCAGGTCCATCGTCAACCTCGGCCTTGAACACGGCTATCCTCGACATCAGAACAGCAGCAGCTTCTTGATCAAACGACTGGGCGATGGCTGGGTCGCCAGCGGGTCCACTTAGATTCCTTGCGATTGTTGTGACGCGCAAATGGAATTGCCCAGACGAATGCTGGTAATATGTGAGGAATTGCATCATGCCTTTCTGTTGCCCCTGTTGGTGCTGGGTCGGTCCGCTTTGGCTGGCAATCTCGAAATAGATGCCATAACTAGCATTGGGATCTATGCCACACATCTTCCATGAACAGGTGTTACCAATACCACATTCCGTCTCTCCTACTGAGGTCGACTTCTTATTAAGTGATACGGCATGGCCTATCAAGCCCGTAACCTTGAGCTCTTTGGTCGTCAGGACCTCGAGAACGGCATTAAAGCCCATTAACAGATTATCATCCGCATCTTTCTCAAAAACCCGTATGAATGATTGCTTGAACATGGACGAGGTAAAGCTATCCGTTAGAATCATATTGCCGCCGGTAGAATTGCACAAACCCTTCATCTCCAGGAGGCCGACCTGGTCCAAGCAGCCAGCAAAGATATCTATGATATGCCCATTGTGAGCTGTTCGCTTTGCGAGGTTATCGTAGAACTAAGCCAGATCAGAGGAAGTACTGACGCTCGTAGATGTCAGGGGAGTCCTACCTTGAGAGCCTTTTTGTAATACTTGATGTTGTCACGATCAATATCGTGGTGCGACCGGATGGGTTCTCGAAGCTCGGGGCCAACTACCATTCCCGGGCCCTCCGTAGCGGGGCCACCTGCGAACATCATGATTCGACCGCCGGCATTCTGGAAAGAAGACTCGAGGAGTCCAACAGCAACGCTAAGCGCAACGCCTGAGCACCGAAGGCTTCTCCTATCATTCGCTACAGGCCACGGGTCCTTCTGCAGTTGCTCCAGGACCTTGGTGAGCTGGAACTCACATTGCTGGACGGGCAAGAGGAACCTGGTCGCAGGACCCATGGGCATCATAGGTCGGCCGGGTTGCTGCTGTGGCATACCAGGCCGAAGACTAGGGGCAAGGAGCCCGAGCATCTCTTGGACCTGCTTGGCCGCGTACTCCTTGCTCCCACGGAAGACGTACGACTTCGCGCATTCAGTGTATCCAATCTCGTGGACTTGTACCTACGAGCTCAGTTAGGAGGCAGTCTGTTGTTAGAGGTGGTCAATAGGAAAGAAAAGCCTCACCATTGTGCCATATGTAATAAGTCCGACGAGAGCATTCTCGGGAAGCAAGCTCAAGCTCATGATCAGGGACTCCTTCAATGCGGCTAAACTGTCATCTTCCTGGCAAGTGTCGACGACGTACAGGAAAATTGGTGGGCTTGGGGCTGGTCGTGATAACCTATATTCAATGGTAGTGTTGGAGGGGTGCAGCTCGGACGGGATGGCATTGGTATTAATGTCCTTGTAATGAGGTGGTAGAGGATTCCGTGAGAGACAGAAGGGACAGATCCATAGGCGTGCTCGTACATCGACCTGGCTATTCGAAGAAGCCGAAATCAGTTATTTGAGCTCAACGTAATGCGAAGAGGGGAGACATGAGGGCATGGGGGAGGGGTAGGGTATGTGTTCTCACCAGAAGGGGTTGAGGACAGAGCGGCATGGTTGTTTGCAGGTGACGGGCTCGAATTGCAGCAAAGGGGTGTCGGGCTTCTCCTTCAGAGGTGTGTAGAGGGCGCCAATGGGCACGACGAGGCGGGACGCTTCCTGCGAGCACGATGATGAGTAGGCGGTCTGGTGCGCGCAGAAGGCAAAGACATCGAGGACTAACAACACGGGAGCTGGGAAAGACATTCCAGCTGAGGCGAACACCATCGCGGTCCTCTACCTCGCTCCATTGCTCCTTCAGCGCTTCGTAGTCCATGGCAGCCAAGACGAATCGGTGTCGGTGTCGGTATCGATGTCGGCGTTGCTCGAGGGTACTGTGCGGAATGGCCAGATACTAGCTAATACACGATGGGGCAGTGTTCTGTTCCCGTTGGTCTACCTTAGAATCGCAGCGGCGTTGGCTTGCCGTGGGATAACGGGGTTGCGCGAAGGTACCTTGTTCGAGGTGTTCTGGGAAATGGAGGTGGTCACAATATTGAATGTTGGCATTACCTCAGCTATGGCCGTCTGTACCTTATTATCAGGCTGGACATGTGGAAGGGACAGGTAGCCAGGTTGCAGGTCGCAGCTCCCACATGCGTACAGTAGATAATGCACTTTACCAATACTGTGCATATGTAGTTAGTGAGGTGGCTCCGTAGGTACCTACCTAGGTACCTACCTCAACATTTAGGTAATATGCCGCCATTGACATCATACCTACCTAGGTAACTTCCAAGGTAACTTCCAAGGCTGTTTTATAGCCAGAAGATACTGGTCCACGGGGAGGTACCTAGGTAGGTATGAGGGATGAATATGTTAATAGGTACACATGTAGGTAGTCTTCTGAGATCATAGGTGCCTTCCTTAGGTACCTACCTGTTAATCTATTCCCGCTATACATACATCAAGTCCGCTTTCAATTGCGGTGGCCTCTATTTTGCGCTGGAAGTTGGAAGCAGCAATGCACTAGAACTACCATTGATGCCATTAACGAGAAACGTCGACAAAAGACAATCACTTCAACAAAGAGCTGACTTAGAGAAACCGCCCTCTCCCATGGAATACCGCAACACATGCTTTCAAACCCGGCGCCACTCCATTACGTATAGTAATATTCTGAAGGGAATATACCCATACCCCTTCAACGCGCACCTCTAATTTCCTCGGCGCATAGGCGCGAAGCACTCATCAAGTCGCGCATGAACGGATTAAGCGTATTTGCATTGCTCCCACGGGTCTCCCCAACCTCTCGCGCCTCCCGCGCCTCCCCGGAGAGCTCTTCCTGCAAATTTCGAGGCATGACGCCCAACTCCCGAATAAGGGGGCCGAGGCTTGACCAGTCGCTGGACTCGTCCGCTTCGCCGGCAATCTCTGTGGCCTGAAAGTTGGCTTTACCTGCATCATCTTGGATCGGCGTGGCTTGTCCCTGCATTTGCAGGGTGCACGAGGAACCTACTATATCCTCAGGCATTGTTGACGGTGCATCGTTCTTCCCGGGCTGGTCTTCGCCCATTCTCGACGTTATCGGCGACTCTTGCTTGTCCGACACAGGGGAATCGTCAAGCCCTTGCGGAATGGGGTTTGAGGGTGTCGTATTGATAGTCCCAGCGGCATTCCTCGTCTTCGTCCCTCGCAATGCAACATTGCCGGAACTTTGCAACGTCATGTGCGTCTTCTGTCTCTCCCCGCGTCGACTGTGCGTAACTCGTTCCGCCTCTGCTTCCATGTCGACAACGAAGTCACTCATTCTCACTGGAGCCCCCGAATAATCGTGGTGTTAGCATACAACCTCGCGGACCAAACAGAAGAGGTTGGGGTCCACCCCGGCGGGTTACTCACGGCTACGGCATCTATCATCCACTTTCATGTCATCCAGGGTTCTCGCCATTGTTTGCAGTAACGGCTTCATAGCGCAAAGCCACGCATCATTGGTTCTCTCAAGCCGTCTAAGACGGTTTTCGAGAGTTTCTGCGTTGCCCTGTTCTGGAGATGGCGAGTCCCGTTCGTCTTCGTACACAGTCCGCTTCTGCGGAAGCCCAACTGTCTTAGCAACTATGTCCGTAATCTCTTTCTCTTTCTGTAGTTTCTCTCGCATGACTCGTTCTTTCAAGTATGCCGTGCTTCGTAATCTTCTTCCCGGCTCTCGCTCCTCGTCCTCGGCATACGAAGAGTGCCACTCTTGGCTCTGGGAGAGCGGCGTTCTGTCCCGAGGCGTTACCGGCAGATTCAACCGCACCGGTGGTAACGAATAATGTTTCTTGGGCAACTGTGTAGCTTCTGGTGACAGAGGTGGCATGGGCATGGTCATGAGACTGCGCCGGTTATATTTGGTATCGATCGGACCTGAGGCGCTTCGTTCAATCGCGCCAGTGGCAGGGTTTCGGCTTATCGTCACAGTATGAGATTTCTGCCGCGAGTGCGCGCTCATCATTATCGGTTTCAGTCTCGCCACTGTCCTCGGGCCGGATGAATCTAGTCGTGTCAAAGTCGAAGACCGCAGTGTAGGTGAACCCGGCCGTGATTCGATATCAGCGACCACCACTGTTATAACACTGGAGTCAATAATGTCCACTTATAGTAAAAATTACTTAGGATTTCGGGAGCTTGCAGCAGTAGCAAGAGTAAAAAATGCCCGTTAAGGCAATTTATGGCTCTTAGACATGCCAAAAGGAGGAATATAAGACTCCAGGGAACTAACTGATTGGAGACATAGTAATTCCGCTGGTGTGCCAGTGTGGTGTCGTCTGGTAGACCGGCTCGATGGCAGTGGCAACAACCGCCGATATCTTCAACTGGACACTCGGCATTGGAGATACGTCTGCAGCCTCTATTTGGTTTTGGCCCTCTTTCAAAGGAACGTGATGACGCAACCGAGCTGGCGCTGGAGTATCAGTGTCTAGTAAAAACCCATTGAACGCCTCGCTTGTAGTAGTTGCCATGCTCAGCGTTGATGGTCTCCGTGCGCCATTACTCGAAACTGAGGATCCTTCGACCGCCGAGTTGGCAAAGTATCCTAGGACCGGGGAATCCACTACGTCAGCTCGGGATGCATCGAGGTCGCGCATTTTATACTCGCGAACCTTGGCCTTTCGCGCCAAGCGTCTTTCAAGAATACTTTTTTGTAGTGGATTGATCTCCGCATTTGGATCTGATGTGGTGGAGAGACGTGAGTTACTCCTTGTAGCTTCATCGTGATTTTGACCAAAATCCGGATTACTTGTCTCGATCAGGTCCACATCATCTTTACCAGTGATCGTGGTCTCGAATGCTATATCCTCCGCATTCGCACATCTTTCAGATACCGATGGATGGATATGTTCTGAATTTTGCCTCGCGTCGGAGTGATCCTGTGGAGTAGTGATAGTCGCCTTACTTTGAGTGCTCATCTCGCCCGTGGACGAGAGAGAGGAGCTGTACGTAAGTGTAGAATGTCGAGAATAATTGGTTGTAGCTGTGAGCTGACTAGCGAGCGACTCTCGCAGGCTTTCCTCGCCACCGCCGTATGATCCAACTCTTAATTCTTTGCAATATGGTCGAGCTGAGCCAGCGGGACTCATCAATACTGTTAAGATTTGAATCAGCAATTTCTCTTAGGTTCCGCGAGATTATGTGCTATGATAGCTATGGAATCAAAAGTGCTAACCATGATCTGCCTTGTTAGGAACTACATGTTCTAATGAGTTTGATTGCTCGGTAGGTGCTGTTGACGGGCGAGAGCCCGAAGGTGCTGCAACGGTAGTAGTATCTAAATTAGCTGCTGTCAAAGCATGTGTTAGTCGATCCGACTTCATAGGTCTAGAGCTTAACCGTTTCTGCATGATAATTTCGTCAAGTGAGGTAGCAGAAACTGACGTCGACGCGTAGGCACGCCTACTCGAAGTCCGCGGTTGAACAACAGGGCGAGAGCCAAGAGACAACTGACTGTCTACTACCGATGGGGTAGTACTGGATGGAGACGATGGCTGCGATCCTTTAGGAGGAGACGGGAAGGATATAGTCGCCAGCATATTCGGAAACCCAGGTGACTCAGGAGCTAAATTCTCCTTCGGCACGGTTAGACTACCCTGAACAAGTATGTTCGCTAATCGCCTGGAGGATTTACCAGGCGAACCCCGGCACTGGGGAGAAACCGATGGAGATTGCCTCCGTAATTCATCATGTGATGGTTTTGTGAATGACGAGATACGGGGTGGTGAAGTTTGTTGGTGGACTTCCAATTTATCAGTCTCTTCCTCATGCACGGCCACCAGCGGTTGGGTCCGCATCTGTGCATGTTCCATACCAGGCGCTCTTTGGGAGCCTAACTTCTTCGAGGATGCTCCAATATCGTGCTCGAACCTTGCTTCCACCGGGTTCAACATAGCTCTCAACAGGTGGTCCGTACTGATCCTGGTTGACAAGGCTCTAGATCGGGCTCCTTCTGGAATGGGGGCTCGAGGTGAAGGAACCTTGTCAATAGATCGAGCGGTCGAGTGATGCGATTGATTCACATCCTCGAGCATGGTTCCCTTCTCTGGATTCGAGACCGACGCTGCTTTCGATGAACTCCATACCCTGGGACTAGAGAGAGAGCGAGGGGGCGGCGACGACTGTGATCGCGGTAGGAAAACGGGATATTGTGACCGAAACCACGGGCCACTAGCATTGGAATTCTTTGGGACAGGCGTTGATATCGCAATGTAGCGGTGGCCTTCTGCTGTAGTGCCCGGAATGGCGTTCTCGGGAAGATGCGACTGCAAAGAGTGTCTCTGCAGTTTCATGCGCTTGTTTCGCCGAAGCGACTGTAGCGACCATCTCCTAGGCTCTCCAGAACCCGAGAGTCTGAGGCACTCGTCGTGGGTGGCAGGCCGATCAGGCGGTGGTCCTGTGGTCCTCAAGAAATTTGCCAGTTCGCGTAGAGTAGCTATATCTGCCTGTTCAAGTGCAATATTACGCATATCATGATCTGTAGTTCCCGGCGGGCGGCTAAAGGCGTCAAACACATTTGATGTGGATTTCGAGCGAGGTAGACGAGCGCGTCTCCGACTGTCCCGTCTTGGAAGGCCGTCTGCTTTGGCTGGGTGCGGGTAGAGAGATTCATCACCACTCGATAGAGAGTGGCGCCGGGGCCGGTTGGTCGGCATCCTCAGCAATGGGATCTAAAATACTGCCAGCAGACGATCGCACAGCCATCCAAGCTTTGAGCGCAATACCTCACGCCCGCCAAGTTGGCCAAGGTAATACGGACGAGTTTATCTGGTAGCCCCGTGTTCCAAAGGTATCAACGACAAGCCCGGGGTTACCAGGAAGGTGATTGGCGAAAACTAGGATTTCGGTACAGAACATCGAGTAGAATGCTCCACGCCAAGGTAAAAGTAACTAGTGAGCGACCGGAAAGCAAGCTGAAAGATGCAGCTGTCATTAAAGAAATGAATATGGGCGAGCCATAAAGGAGCCCATCCCGAAATACAAATACAAACAATAGACGAACAAGACAAGAACGTAAGAAAACGAAAAGGACGAGGCGGATCGGGAGGAAGCAAAGTTAATTAACTCTTTAAAGATACATTGATGCGCTCTAAGTTGGATAGTGACATAGGTTCGCTTACCCCCTGGCTTGTTCCTTCATTGTCTTTTTGTCTTTTTCCCTCTTCCTTGCCGTTAGTGTATTCATTTCCGTTCCTTACGCATTATCTCATTGTTGTGTTAGAGTTCCATCTTCTCACCCTATCTTTTCTCCCTTTCCCAGCATTAGCACGTCGCGTACAGTTCTCAACCAGGTTCTCAGCCGTAGATGTGGGATGAACTAGAAGATGAGATGCCAACGACCTAACCAATCAAAACTTGATGTTCATTATCTGCTCTCCATTTGTTGCCGAATATGGCAAGGTTAATAGATGATCGATATAAAGATTCCACCTTATTTCAAGCGCTAATAAACTTATTATCTTGTAGCAAGATTATGGATTTTTTTAAAGGTACTAGTGTAAATCCTAGCATTATTAATGTAAATCTTAGCATTATTAATGTAAATCTTAATATTATTAATATAAATTTTATTTTAAATTAACTTTTAATTTAAGCTATTATTTTAATTTATAAAATAATTTATTTAATATATAATTTTTAATTATTAATATAATAAATATAAAAAATAATTTTATTATTAATATATTTAAACATAATATATATAAAAAATAACTTTATTATTAATATATTTAAATATAATATATATATATATATATTATATAACTTTATAAGTTTTATATATATATATATAAAACATAACATTAATTCGTTTTTTTAAAAGTTATAACTTAAAAGTAAGTATATTTTCCACGCGTCTTTTAACTATTATGTTTATATGGATTTAAACGTTAAATAGTTATAAGGAAATGCTAATTATAAATATCTTGGTGACATTAGCTGCAAGCGCAAGGTCGCAGTATACAGCGCAGTTATATAAAAAGCCTAGCAAGTAAAACATATAGACAGAGTCTGAAAGCCAAGTAAAGTCGCCATCGGGAATATAACACTGTTTCACCCAATCGCATATAGGAGTACGTGACATCCTTTGCTCTGGGTCAGCCCAAAGTGACCACGCACTGCAGCACCACGGTAAAAAGAAGCAGGCAGGGGCAGCTAGACGGACGATAATGGGTAGCATCCCTGGAAATTAAACCACTCGGCTTTAGTCGGGTTTCACAGATATAGGAACCCGCCGGTTAGCCTCCCAGAACACTGCTGCTAACCCCTCTTCGGCATAACACACACACACTACCTGCACCGGACACTGGTGCCTTATCTTGGATATTAAATCAATCGAGGCCCAACACAATATTACGCGCATCTAGAATGCTACCACCACAGGCGCTGTTTCCCGGCCTCACGGACATCAGTCGAGACTGGAGTCCTTCAGTCTTCTGTTTGATACTACAGCTTCCAACGACAACAACCGTTGCGTCTAGCTTGCGAAATGTCAAACCCCTGGACTTTGGCCGGCATGGTCGAGGAGAAGAAACTCAAGGTCGGTGTCTTTTTTCTCGTCCAATAAGTATACCGAGACACCTACTGGTTAACAGGTAACCCTAGAGCACGTTTGTGGTGGCATCACTATGTTCCACTCTCATCAATACCTTCTTGGCGTCTATAAATCTATGGGACCGCATGAGCGAGAGACGCAAACAGCAAAAGAAAGACGCAAAACAGGTTGGGATACCCTGTTGCTCCAACGTCCCCCCTTACTGATGACAGTGTAGGACGGCGAGATCCGTAAGCTCAAGGAGCAAGCCGCTCTGGCAGAGGGGCCCAGCCAGAAGCGTGGTCACGAGGACAGCCGCCGGCCCTATTCAAGCAAAGACGACAATGAGGACGAGGAGGCCCTAAGTCGCTCCTTAGAGAGATCCGAAGCTCTGATTAGAAGAGAATACAACAGTGGCGCAGGACGTCTAGGTAAACGTTTCGCCGTAGGCGATCGTGAGTCGGCCTGAAGGATCCGGCTATGATTGTTCGCGCCCTGACAGTATTGGTAGTTTTAACCGAGAATCAGCTCCAAGCGCAGGTCATCACCCGTATGTAAGCTCCTCCACTGTTCTACTCTTTTCAACTGCGGTTAAGTGCCATCGGCTTTTTCCTGGAGACGAGGAACCGTCTGCTCGGGCCATGACCCATTTGTTTTGTTCTTAACTATTTTTCTATCTCTATATCTCCCGATGTATAAGCCGTATCTCTTGTCTAGCACGTACCTTTGTCTATCGACGAGCCCTTGTGCTGATCACAAATATTTACAGTTCAAAGGACGGTCATTAACGTTTGTATGTACCTTCCGAAGCTAGTATCATGAGCTCCCTTCTAAGGACTTCATGGGTTCGTGGTTCGAGTTAGCTTAGGCAGCACCGTCAAGCCACATGTGGAACAGAGTTGCTTTTTGGTAACAGCTTGAGTATATATAGCTTGTGTGACTGACAATGTTGGGCAGTACAAGAGGCTTTATTGAACCGTCGTTCATTATCTCACGGCGACGTACAAAGGCTTATTGCAGCTTCATTAGCGGCTCGCAACGGTTCCCTTGACGCACTACGCCAACAATACCAACGCCTAAGTTTCGAGGCATACCCGCAACACCGAGGTCCACCCGAGACGAGACACCACTCTTCTGATGTGGGAACCGAACAACTTTTTTGTAGGTACAGTCTGGCGCTGCAGAATACACCTGACCTGCTACTATCGGCGTCGTTTGCACCAGGGGGTGATGGTCACTGCCCGGCTTGCAAAGTCCAGTTGGATCCAGAGACATCAGACACTTATTGGCATGTTGCGAAAAGGGTACCGGCGAAGATTGAGGGGAAAGATGAAGAATCTATGAGAGAGTATCATTTCGACCTAGGGCAACGGTTCATAGTAAAATGTCACACAGAAAGGGGAGACTAGTAAGTCATTTACAAACCTTTCTTTCACAAGCACACAGCAATCACTGCCATCAATGGAGTGTGTCCAATATCTGCTTCGCAGCACATCTGACTCTTCCGAAAATGCGTTCATTATTCGCTAATTAGACATGATCTAGTGCCTGCGTGTTGTGTAGAAGACACAGCAATGTTGATATTGTATGCCGAAGTGTACCGACATTAGTAAATCATGTTTCGAGGGAACATGATATCCGGGAGCTAGAGGGGGAAGTAGACTTGAAGAAAAGAGTGGATTCTCCAAGAACACTGCTGTCGCCCCGAAACCCGGAGATACGCCATAGGCTCCCTTGGTAAAATTTAGGAAAAAGCCCGACTATAACCTAGTAGTTACTAAAGCTACCGAAATCGCCCTGCTCCGTCTCGATATTTCCTGCCGAATAGCTTTAATATATAAACAAACAGCTAGTTAACCAGCCGGCTCTTTTTTAGTTTTATCCGCTGTTTACGTATAAAGCTTTATATAGCTTAATAATAGCTAGTTTATTATAGCTATTTAATTAATAAAACGTTATAATAACAGCTATATTATTATAATAATATTTTTAAATATATAAAGATTTATTTTATTTATAAATATATAATTATATATTTTAAATAAACTTTAATTTATTTATAATAATTATATTTAAAACTATATTTTATTTTTAAAAATGTTTATTTATTTATTATTTATAATTAATAGCTAGTTTTTATAAATAATTATTAAAAGTATTAAAATTACTTTATTTTATTATAATATATTTTATTAAATAACTTTAATATATACTTTATTTATAATTATTTAAATAATAAAATATTATAATAATAATTATATTATTAAAATATTTTTTTTAAATATTATTATATATATAATTAATAAACTTTAAGTTATATTTATTAAACTTTTTTAAATATATAATTATAATATTAAATATTATTATAATTTTAAATAATTAAATTTTATTTATAAATATAATATTTAAGTTTTTAGCGAAAAAAGTATAATTAAATAAAACAAAAGATTTTTAGCTTAAAATTTTAGCTGTAAAGTTTTTAATTGTTTAAATAAAAAATTCTTTTAATTTAAAAAACCTTTTTATAATTATTAGCTTTTATTATATATACGTAGTTATATTTATTATTTTAGTATAAATAAATAATAATTAATTATTAAATAAATTTATATAAATAAATTTTTATTTTATTTTAAATATAATATAATTTATAAATAAGTTATAAATTTAAACAAGTTATATATTTTTTATTTTATTTTTTTGTTTAATTATAAATAATTTAATTAATTTAATAAATATAATTAAATTTTAATTAAATTTTAATTTATTATTTAATTTTATATTTTTTATAAGCTTTTAAATTATAGCTTATTATATTATATTATTTATATTATTATTAACGTAGTAAACTTAGCTTATTATTATTATAATTTTTTAACCTTTTTAATTATATTAACTTTTACGTATTTTTTTAAATAATTAAATTATGCTTATTTTTTACTATAAAACTTGTTTTATTTTATAAACGTTTTTTTTGTTTTTTTAACGCTTATTAAATATTTTATTTATTTTATAAAGCTTATAGTTTTTATTATTCGCGAGAATAAATTAATAAATTAATAATTATATATTTAGTTTTAAAATTATAGCTTATAAATTATAAAGTATTAAATTTAATGTTGTAAAATTTTTTAAAATATTTATATTTTTAAAGGTTATATAATAAGCTTTTTTATATATAATAAAAAACTTAAGCTTAATAATATAATTAATATATAAAATATATTTTAAATATTTTATAGTAATTAACAAAGTTATAAGCTTAATATTTATTAATAAAGCTTATATTATATAAATTAAAAAAAGAATTAGCTATATTTTTTATTATATTATAAAAAAGCGAATACTTTTAATTATTTAAATTTAAAATATATTTATAAAGTACTGTTTTTTTAATTAAATTAAAGTTATATAAATTAGCGCGGGTTTTATTTTTTATAATATGTTTATTTATTTAATTATATATTATAGTTGTGGAAATTTCGTAAATTTTAAAAGCGCGTTAAATGTTAATTTTTTAATTAAATTAAATAGCTTAAATAGTTGAAAATAATTTAGCTTTTTTAGATTTTTATAGTATTGTTTTATTAGGAAATTATTATATAATAAAATAATAAAGTATATATTAATTAAAAAAAAATATAATTTGTTTAAATATATAACTTATTTATAAATTACGTTAAGTAAATATATAATTTTTATTATATATTTATTAATTTAAATTTAAATTTTTCTTTATATATATATATATATATTATTTTATTTAATATTTTAAATATATTTAATATTATTAATAATAATAATATAAAGAATATATATTAGTTTTTTTAATATATTATATTTTAATTATTAAATTATTATAATTATAAAAGCTAGCTTTTTTATAGTTATAAAACATATATTTATTTCTTTTTTTTTAATTTATTATTATTATTATTAAACAAATATTAATAATATTTAATAATATTTATATTTAAAAAAAATATTTTTTATTTAAGTTTATAATAAAAAATAAAATTTTAATTATAAATAAAAATATAAAATATAAAATATAATTATAATATTTATAATATTTTATTATTTTTTATAGCTTTTTATATAAAATAATTAATTATTATATTTTTATATTTAAAATATTAATAACTTAAAAATAGCTTTATTAAAACTAAAAACTATTATATTTTTTTATTATAATAAATATTAAAATTAACTATAAATAATTCAATTATATAAAAATAATTATTATTTAATATATTAATAATAATAAAAATTAAAAAATTAAAAAAAAGTTTTTTTATTATATATTAATTTATATTATTTTATATTATTTAAAACTAAAAAAGTATTTTAATATTAAAAAATAAATTTATTTATATTATATATTTTTTTATTTAATTAAAATTTATATAAAAATAAAGAAATTATAAAAATAATAAATATTAATATAAAATTAAATATTAATATAATAAATATATTTTTAAAATTAAATATAATATAAAAATTTAGTTAATAATTTATATAATAAAATTTTCTTTTAATAATTTAAATAAAATAAAATTTATTTTTTATTTTATTTTATAAATATTTTTATTATATAATATAAACTAAAACTAAAAATATTATTTTTTAAATAAATATTATTTTAATATATTAAATAATTTAATAAAAATAATATTATATTTATTATTTTATTAAATATTAATATAGTTTATATAGTTAATAGTTTATTAAAAAGTTTAAAAAAAATATAAATTAAATTAAATATTAAAAAAAAATCATTATATTAAAAAATATAATAAATTAATTAAATAATAAATTAAATATAATTATTATAGCTTAAACGTTTTATATAATTAATACGGCTAGTATAGCTAAAGTAGCTAGTGGTTTATACAAGGGCTATAATATTTATTAGCTAGTATTTTTTAAACAACTATTATAATAAATACTTTTATAAGCTATATATTTAAGTATAAATTTTTATATTTATTATATTTTTTTATATATAATATTAACTTTTAATAATAAATAAATTAACTGTTTAAACTTGTTGTTTTTATTATATTTATTATAATAATTATAATATTTTTTTATAATTATATTATTTAATAAAATTATTATATAAATAATATTATAATATAATAAAAAAAAAATTTATATTATATAATTTAAAAATATTAAAAATTTATATTATTAAAATTTTAAATATATATTAAAAGTTTATAGTTTTATTTTTTTATATTAAATAATAAATTATTATTTATTAAAATTTATATTTATTATTATAATAATTAATAAATATATATAAGTTTAAAATAAAATATTTTTAATTATTTTTAATATAATATTATATTTATTATTTAAAAAATTTTAAAAAAATTTAAAACTAATATTTTAAACAAGTTTATAATTAAATATTATAAATTTAAAATTATTATTATATTTAATATTTTTTATAAAAATAAAGCTTTTAATTAAAGTTTTATTTATATATTAATTAAAAATTTAAAAATTTAAAAATATTTATAATAAAAATTATATTAGTAAATATTTTTATATATATAAATAATTAATTATATAATTAAAAATAAGCTTTATAAAAGTTATTTATTAAAGTTAACTAGCTAAACTATAACTATTTTTTTTTTTTAAATTTTATTTTAAAATTTAAACTTAATATTTATAAAAAAGTTATTATTTAAAAAAAAAAATTATTTAAATATTTATTTTTTAATTATTATATTATAAGTTTTTATTTATAAAAATAGTTTAAAATATTTTTATAATTTAATAAATATTAGTTTTTTAATATTGTTTTTCATTTAGTTTTTTATTTTTTAAGTTTTTTTAATATATTATTATTTAAATATATATTTTAAAAAAAAAATTTTAATAGCTTTTAGTTAAAAAATTTTTTTTTATTATAGTTTTATAAATTTAAAATTATTATAATAAAAAAAAGAAATAAGTGGAAAAAGTACGTTGTTTATTTTTAGTTTAAATAAGTGTTTAATATAGCTTAAATATATATATTGCTAGCTATTTTAATAGCTGCGTAGTAGCTGTTAAAATAGCTTATTATCCTAGCTAATAAAATATAAATAATATTTTTAAAAGATTTTTAAAGTTATTTATAAAATATTATTATTTATTAAATTTTTAGCTTTTTTAATTAATTTAATATTATAATATTTTTTTATAATATATATAAAAAGTTGATATATATTTAATTTTTTATTTAAGTTTATTAATATTTAAAAAAATAAATTTATTTTTAAAATATATAGTTTTTTATTTTAATAATAAATTATTTAAATATTTTTATAAATAATTAATATATTAAAAATTAAAAATATTTTAGTTTAAAAATATTTTAAAATTAAAAATTATAAATATAATTTATTTAATTATTTTAAAATATTATTAAATTATTAAATAGTTTAATATATTAAAAAGTTTATTAATAGCTTAAGTTTAATATTTTTTTTATAATAAATATATAATTATTAATATTAAAATTAAGTTTTTATTAATATTAGTTTTTTTTTAATTTATTTTATTTTAAGTTTTTTTTAAAATAATTTAAATTATTTTTTATATTTTTTTTTAAATTAATTATTTTTTAGCTAGTAATTTAATAATATTTATAGTATAAATTAACTAGTTATAATATATAAATATTAAAAAATTAAATAAAAGTTTTTAAAGTTAAAAACTTATAAATTTATATAATAATAAAACTATTATAAAATTTATAAATAATAATTATAAAATAATTATAATTTTTAATTAAAATTTTAAATTATAATTATAATTTATTTTATTAATTTATAATATTAAAAAAAAGGTTTTATTATTTAATATTAAATATTTTTATTACTTTATTTATAAAAACTAAAATAACTTATAATTTTTAATTAAAATTAATTTTTTTTAATAATTTATAAATATAAAAAAAGCTTTTATAATATAGTTAAATAATATTTTAAATAATTATTAATTTATTATAAAATAATAATTATAAAAATTTATTTAATTAATTTATAACAATAAATATTAAGTTTTTATATTTTTTATTAATAAATATTTTTTTTAAATTTATAATTAAATATTTAAAAAAATATAATAAAATTAATATTAGTTATAATAATTTTAAAGTTTAATTTTAAAAGATTTTAACTAGTTAATATATAAAATAATTAAATATATATTAATTATATATTATAAATAAGCTTAAATATTAATATTAAACAACTATAAGCTATTAAGTTTAATTTTAGTTTAAATAAGTTATAATTATTTAATTATAAATTTTTTTTATAATTTAAATATATAAATAATTTATTTTTAATATTATTAAATATTTTTTATATATTATTAATTTTTTATTTAAAGCTTAGTTTTTGTTTTAGTTTTTTTAAGCTTTAATTTTATAATATTTTAGTTTTAAAGCTTATTAGTTTTATTAAAAAACTTTATTTATTAATATTATTTTTTTTATAAAACATTAATTTTTAATAATATATTAAAATTATAAATTATTAAATTTTTATTAAAAAAAAAAAAACTTAGTTTATTTTTTATTTAAAATTATATTATATAATATTAGCTTTTTAATTTACTTTTTTTAATTTTAAAAATCTTTTAATTTTTTTAATATAATATTTATTATTATATTTTTTATTATAAAATAATAAATAATTAAAAAGTTATATTATATTATAAGTTTAAACTAATTTATTTAATAAAAGTTTAATTTTTATTTTATATTAAAATATTTTAATATTTTATAATTAATAATAATTAAAAATAGTTATTTTTTATATATATTAATTAGTTTTAGTTTTTAATATTATAAATATTATAATTTAATTTAATATTATATAATATTTTAAAATAAAATATTATTAAATATTATTAGCTATTATTTTTTTATTAAAATAAACATTTAATAATAATTTTATTAAATATATTTATTTTAACTTATAATTTTTTTTAATTAAAATATATTAAAAAGATTTTATTAATTAAATAAATTTTTTTATTTTTAAAGATTTTTATTATTTATTTTTATTTATTTAAATATAATGTTTTTTTTAATCGTTTAAAACAAAAACTTTATTATATAATTATATTTTAAAATAAAATATTAATAAAAGTTATAAAAACTTAATAAAAAATTATATTTTTTTTATAAAAGTTAATATTATTTAATTTTATATAATAATTATTTTATTAATGTTAAATTTAATTTTATTATATTTTATAATAAAATTTAAATATTTTATTTTTATTATATATAATTTATATTTTTTTATATTAACTTAAAAGTTTATTTTTTATAATTATTTTAATATATTTTTTATATAAATTTTAAATTTTTTTAAATTATTAATAAAAATCAAAATATTATTAATATATTAATCTTTTAGCTAAATATTTTTAACTTAACTATATAAGTATTTATAAATATTATATAAAGGTTAAAGCTTAAATTACTTAATATATTTAATAGCGGCTTATAATATAAATAAAAAGTTTTATATATTATTTGCTACATTTAACCCCCCCCTTTTATAATTTTCTTGTTATAATTTGTTTTATAATAATATAAAAGATTATTAAATAATATTTAATATATACTAATAGCTTAGTTATTTATAAAATTATTAAAGTTATTGTATAAAAAGTGCGCTAGTATTACGTTTAATGTTTTTTATAAAAGTAAAGCTTTTAGTTAAGGTTTTATTTATATATTAATTAAAGGATAAAAAAAGAAACAAATATTTATAAAAAAATTATGTGGTTAAATATTTTAATGCGTATAAATGGTTAATTATATTTTAAAATAATCTATTATTTAATTATTTAATAAAAAAAGATTTAATAATATATTATTAAAGCTTAATATATAAAAATAGCTGTTAATAACAGTATTTATTTAAAACATTATTAATTAAACTTTATAAAAAAAATTTTTTTAAAGAAAATTTAAAAATTTAAAAAAATTAATTTAAAAATAAAAATTTAAAAAATAGTTATAATTATATTAATAATATTTATTTATTAAAATAACTTTATTTATAAAATAAAATAAATAATATTAATAAATATAAATACTTATTTTTTAATATAAATGTTTATATATATAATTTAAATTATTTATTAAAAGAATAACGTTATATTTAATAAATATTAATATTATATATTAATATTATTATATTATTATATAAAAAGGTGAAAAACTAAATAAAAAACCTATATATTAAAAATAATATTTATTGTTAATAAATAAAATAATTAAATAATAAATTAATTAATTAAATAATAAATAATTTAAAAGCTATTTATTTTAATATTATTTAGTTAATAAAAGTATAGCTTTAAAATATATAATAACTTGTAAAATATAAAATAAAATAAAAATATTATAATATAAAAATAATAAATAAGTTTTATAAAAAATAAAAAATATTAAAATAATTAAAGTTAATATAATTTATAAAAAATAAATAAACTTGTTTAATAATAAATAATTAAAGAAATAATAAAATATTTAAATAAATATAGTTAAAATATTATATTATATATAATATTTACTTTAAACAAATATTATTATCTTTTTTCCGCTAAATCTTTTTTTAAAGTTATTTAAAAAAAACTAATATATTTATAATTATATTTTATAATATTATAACGTTACTTTTTTATTTAATTAATAAAGATTTTTTATTTATTAATTTAATTTAAATATAATTATTATTATAATTATTTAATACTATAAATTAATAATATAAAAAATATATTTTAAGCTTTTACTTTTAACGTTAGCTAAGCTATATTTATATTATTTTATATAACTAATATAAATAACAGCTTTATAAAACAGCTATTTAATAATAATAAAAAATATTTTTAAAAAAAGATTTTTATTTATTATTTTAAAAATAATATATTTAAGCTTTATTAGCTTTATTTTTATTAAAATCTTTTTTTAATATTATGTATTTAATTATTATTAATATATTTTAAAGCTATAGTTAATATATTAATATTATATACTTTTAACATTTAATATTTAAGCTTTATAATATTTTTTATTAACTATAAATATTTAAATAATAATAATAAATATTAGTATAAATTTAGTTTTTTAGCTGTTTTATTAACTTTTTTATAGTATTAATGAATTTAAAATATTATTTAATATAAAAATATTATATATATTAAATATAAAATATTAAAAATAATATATATAAAAGTTTTTAATAAATTAATATTAAAAATAAATATATTATATATATTAAATAATATAATTATACCTAGCGTATAACTTTATAAATTCTTTTTATTTACGTTAAATATAGCTATTAAAACGTTATATAATATTTTTAAACTTTATATATTATTATTATTATTATTATAAGCTAGCGTTTTTAATTTAAAATTATAAACAAGGTTTTAAAACTATTTAAAAACTATACTAACGTATAACTACTTAAGCTATAAACCGTTTTATAATTATTATAAAAATTAATTATTTTTAATTTATTTGTTTTTTATTTTATTTTAAATAATTATTTAATTTTTAGGTTTTTTTAATATTATTTTTTACACTAATATTTAAATTAATAATATAATAATAATAATATAATTTTTATTATTTTATTTAAAACCCTATTATTTTTATAGTTTTATTAATATATTATTTAATTTAAAATATTTACTTTTATAATGTTTAATTTCATAGCTATTAAAATTATTTTTAACTATAAAAACTATTTTAAAAATATTAATAATTTTATTTTTTTTATATAATTTAAAACACGCGTAAATACTTATAATATTTTTAACTTTTTTTATAAATAATAATAATTTAATTATTAGCTTATTTTATTTAAATATTTATTAAAATAATAAAAGTTTTTTTTATTAAATTTATTATATTTAAATTTAATATTAATAAAATAATATAAAAACAGTTAAACTAAAGCTTATTTGTTTAAGCTTTTTATATAAATAATTAAATATAATTATTTAGTTTTTTATATATTATTAGTTAGCTTTTATAAAAAATATATAATAATAAAAAAACTATAATTTAACTAAAATTATATAAATAATATAATTATAATATTTATTTATTTTATATATAAATAAAACTATAAAAGTTAAGTTTTTTATATAATTAATATAAATAAAATAGCTGTTATTTATATAAATAAATAAATAAAAAATATTTAATTAAAAAAAATATAAAAAAAAAATATAAAAAAAAAAAAGTTTAATATATTTTTTTTTAATGTTTATATATTATATAATTTTATTTAATTTTATTTACTTTTTTAAATATTTATTTTTATTATTTTATTATTTTCTTTTTATTTTTAAATATAAAATTTATTTTAACTATTAAATAATTTAATATTTATTAAGCTTTTATATTTTATATATAATATTAAAATTTTATATAATAATAATATTTAATATATTAAAAATAAAATAAAATATATTTAATTAGATTTTTTTTATTAAAGGTTTAAACTAACTAGTTAAAACTTTTTAAAATAGTTTTATTAGCTTATATTTTTAACCTTTATTTTAAAATATATTTATTATTTTATATTTTAATTTATATTAATAAAATATATTAATTATTAATATAAATATTTTTTATTTTTTATTTATTTTAAAAAATATTTATACTTTATTTAAAATTATATTAATTATATTTATATATATATATTATAGCTATGTTTATAATAATTATAAATTTATTTATATAAATAAATATATTATATAAAAAATAATTATTTAAATATTTTATAATTATATTTTTAATTATATAATAAATATATTAATATAAAAAATTATATATTTATTTAATAAAATTAATATAGTTATTATTAATAAACGATTTAATAATTTTTATTTATTTATTACTTTTTTTTAAATTTTTTTTATATATATATAAAATTAAATAAACTTTTAATTAAAAAACCTATATTATTTTTTATATTAATAATTAAACTATTTTTAAAAAATAAAATAAATATAATAATATTATTATATAATTTTATATAGTTTAATATTAATAACTATTATTTTTTTAATAATAATTTTATTTTTAATAATAAATTAATATTATAATAATATTTATTAATATATTATTTATAAAAGTTTTAGTTTTTATTATAAATAATTATTTTAATTTAAAGTTTTTAACCTAGTTATATTATATTTTTATATTATATTAAAATATTTATAAATATAATAAAAATAATATTATAAAATAAATTATATATATTTTAATTAGCTATAATATTCTTTAAATAATTATTATAGCTGTTATTATTAAAAATATAAATATTATAAACTATAATATTATTTAAATTTTTATTAAAATATATATTAGTTAATTTAAATAATTATTATAATATTATAATATATAATTAATAGTTAAAATATATTATATAAGTAATAATATTTTATATTATATATAATTTAAAGATTTTTTTAAACTTATTTTTTTATTATTAAACTTTAAAAAAATAACTCTTTATTTAAAAAAAATATATAAATTAATAAAAACCTTTTTTATTTATAATACTATATTAAACTTAATATAGTATAGCTTTATGTTTTTTTTTTTTTTTTAAGCTTTTTTTAAAAAAAAACTTTAATTATATATTTTAAAGCTAAATATTTAATTAATATATTATATATATTAAAGATTTTTATTAGTTAATATATTAATAATTAATAAATATTTTATATATAAATAAATATAACTAACTTTTTATTTTGTTTATATTTTAAATTTTTTTTTATATATTTTATTTAATTTATTGTTTTTTATAATAGCTAATATAAAATTAATAACTATAAACTTATTAATATTATAAAAGTTTAATAATTTATATTATATATATTATTATTTAGTTTATTTTTTATAAATAATAAATAATTAATATTTATTATAAATAATATTTAATTATATTAAAAAAAGAATTATATATTTATATTAAATAATTAGTTTTAATTAATATATAATATAAATAATATATTTAAATAATAAAGGTTTTATTTTAATAATGTATTTATTTTATAAAAATAATATAAGTTTAAAATAATTTTATTATAAAATAAAATAAATAATTAAAAAAATATAAAAGTTTTATAAAAATTTAAAATTAGTTTATATTTATAATAATATTAATAATAATATAAAAAAAACTAATATTTATTTATTATATATATTAATTTAAATTAAATTTAAAACTTTTAAAAAATAAATTTATTTATTAAGTTTAAATAAATTAGTTTATATATTTAAATAAAATATTATAATTAATTAAATTATTATTATAAAATATAGTTTATAAAATATATTTTATTTAATTTTTATTAAAATATTATATAAATATTATATATAAAAAATATATAGCTAATAAACTTTAAAACTAAAAAAAAAAATTTATTTAATATAATAATTAAAATAATAAT
>MU619933.1:0-36646 GCA_025201785.1 Xylaria longipes
TTTATCCACCTTTTAAAAATAGTATAAAAAAGTGGGTTTTTGGTGTAAAAGGGTGGTCCGTGGGGGGACGGCCCGTAGGGGGGCCACTGATCTTATCGACAAAAGAAGTAGCGCGGAGCTGTCAGAAGCCATCAATTCTATGTTTCAGTGGTATAAAAGCGCCGCTGTCTGTTACGCATATCTCTACGATGTTTCGGGCGATATCGAGTCGAACATAGCAGAAAGCCGTTGGATCACTCGTGGCTGGACATTACAGGAGTTGATTGCTCCCCGTGAGGTTGTTTTTTATTCATCTGACTGGAATGCTCTTGGAACACGTTCCGAGCTATCGGTCCATCTTGAGACTGCTACCAGGATCGATAAACAATTTCTAATGGGAGGAAGCCTTGATAAAGCTAGTATTGCACAGCGTATGTCATGGGCAGCGATGCGAAGCACCTCGCGAGAGGAGGATGAGGCTTATTGTTTACTTGGCATTTTCGACATAAACATGCCACTCATCTATGGCGAAGGGTCGAAAGCCTTCAGACGATTACAAGAAGTTCTTGTCCGCGAGTATCCCGAGGATCATTCTCTATTCGCGTGGGGCAAGGTCGTCACGCGTTTACCGAATCAGTTCGACAATTATGGCGAATTATTTGGACTGAAACCTCTGGATATACGACACAACCCGAACGAAGTGGAAAAGGAGTGTTTTGGGTTGCTCGCCAAGTGTCCCAGGGATTTTCAGCACTCTGGTCAGCTGGTCCGTGCTCCAAAGGCGAGGGATTATTTTCGACCCGAACTAAACACCGTTTCCACTTTGGCCGGCGATACTGCGTTCGTGAACTTACCGGGGGTTCGCGGGGTCGTGATCGTTAGACATTCAAAACGGCTACCGATTGGTATGTAGTCTGGTTATTTGTCGAAGTCGAATGGCGGAAACGCTAAGAGTTGATCATTTGTTCGCCTCTGAGGTAACTAACGAATGCCGCTTGAGTAGTTCAATTGCTTCAAACGGGCTTCATCATACTCCTATGCGGGCAATGGGACGATTTGCGTACCAATTTTCGCTATGCAGCCGTTCCTTTTCTCCTTGATGGGCGCTCTTGTCGGTTCGAGGAGATAATTATTAGCGATCCATATACTCCGCTAACATATAGCGCTTGGGACCTCAACCAGAAAACGAGCAGGATTGCCTTTGGCCCAATGTTGCCATTGCCTCGACGAAATGGCGATATGCTAACACGAAGGAACGCCTCGCATCTCGCCAATTCATATGTAATTGGCAGTGAAGTTGATGATTTCCCCTCACATGGTTTGATCAGAATCCCCGGCTGGAAACAGGGTGCATTCCAAAGTATTACATACCAAGCTGGTAAAGAGTATGGGCTTATGATTACCATTATACGCCTTGAAGCCCTTGATCATTCTACCCAGGCGAGAAACCGTGGGAGATTGAGTTTCAGTATTCAGCCCTTTGCTATTACGGGACAGGGCACACGCGAATTCACTGTATTAAAAGAACACGGAGATTCCAAGGTATCCGTCGGCAAAGAAAAGCTATACTTAAAGTCTTTTCCAGGTTTTGAGGAATCAAAGTATTACGGCTTACGTAACTGGAGAGATATGGTATACGGACACGACATGGCTATACCCCGAGATGAATGGAGTTTTAGCGTCATCGGTCTTGCGGATGTATACATTTCCGTTGAGCGAATGTTCTTTGCTGAGTCTGACAGCGACGATAACCCGGAAAACGACGAGTCACATTCGTTTATGGATGTTCTGGACATCATAGTAAACAAAAATACGAACGAAGACAACGCGATCGAAGAGAATGAGGTCAAACAGGACAAAGTTGAAAGAGTCGAAGACAAAGAAGAAGTGGACACGGGGGCAATAGACGAAGCTAACGCATATGAAGATGGAACCAGGGATGGAAAGAGGGAAGCTGGAGAGGCACGGATGAACATCCTAAGGGATTTGAAAAGAAAGATGAAGCAGAGTGTTAGAACGGTTCATACAATCCAATCTAACAGGCGATAGTATTTCTACGGCTAGAGAATACGCTCCATATAGCACCATTGCCCATATTATTAGTCTGTATCCACCAACTCCGTTTAGGAATGCAACACAGTTCACTGGCGCTAAACTAACAAGAAGACTGACAGACAAATAACCTAGGCTTAGATAGCAGGCAAGGCATAGACTCCCGACCTAACTCGAGGACTCCTCATATTAGTATTAGCCATCCCAAAGCAACATGACAAACCTTTAAAGCCCATAATAAACACCCTAGGAGCATTCCACCCTCAACAAACAACCAGGTGGAACCGAAGACAAATACATATACAACACCCCGAATAACACCCTTCGCCTAGTAGTTACTTGAAAACCCGAAATATGCCGAGTTGGACCTAACCCGAAGGGTTCTCATAACCAGCGCCGCACACAGGCAAAACAATATTTTAATTAACTAATAAATAACTTAGCTAAACAAAGCAAAATAATAGTTTTAAAATTATTTTAAAACAAGATAAATATTTTTATTGTTTATAAATACTTAATAATTAATTATAAATAATTTTTTTTATTTTTTTTTATTTTTTATAAGGTATATTTAATAAAAAAAGTTTATTATTAACTTTTTTGCTAGCTTAATTTTACTACTATTTAATTAAATTATTTAATTAAACTTTATTAGTTTTACTACTATTTAATTAGTTTTATTAAATTTAACTTTATTATTAAATTTATTTTTAATATTAAAACTTTTAATTATTTATAGCTTTATATATTTTATATTTAATATTAAAAACTTAATAAATTTATAATTAACGTTGTTAAAGCTATTAATTTATACTATTTTTATTATAATACTAACGTTTTTAACCCGGGTTATATAATTAAAACAGTATAAAAACGTTAACTTTTTAATATATAAAGTTTTTTAGTTTTTTTTATTTTTTTACGTTAATAGTACTATATATATTATAATTAAAATTATAAAAATATTATTTTTAAACTTAGGTTTTTTTAAGCTTTTAAATTATATAATTTTTTATTATTTTATTATATAACGTTAACTTTAGTTAATAAATAACTTTTTTTTAGTTTTAGCTTATTTATACCTTTTATTATTATTTTTTTTTATTTTTATTACTACTTACGTTTTTTAATAAATATTAAAAAATTAATATTATTAAAATTAATATGTTTTGTTTTTTTTAATAATATAATCTTTATATTTTTTATTTTTTTTATTATTATTTTACTTAAGCTATTATTTATATATTTTTTTTTATTTTTTTTACTACTTTTAATACTAGCTTATATTTATTTTTACTACTATATATATTATAAATAGTATTAAAAAACTAATATTTTTAAAATTAATATATTTTAAGCTATATATATATATTATTTTTATATTTTTTTATTATATAAAATAAAATAGTTGTTTTTATACTACTTATAACTATTTTAACCATTTTTAATTATTTTATATAGCTATTTTAATACTAGTTTTTATTTATTTTTATTATTATATATATTATAAATAATATTAAAAAATTAATATTTTTAAAATTAACATATTTTAAGTTATATATATATATTATTTTTATATATTTTTATTTTTAAATAAAAAATATAGTTTTTTATACTATTATTTTTAGCTTATTTAGCTTATTTATTTTATTAATACTAATTTAAATCCTAGCTTTTATTTATTTTTATTATTATATATACTATAAATAATATTAAAAAACTAATATTTTTAAAATTAGCATATTTTAAGCTATATATATATATTATTTTTATATATTTTTATTTTTAAATAAAAAATACGGTTTTTTTATACTATTATTTATTTTATTTAGCTTATTTAACTTTATTAATTTATATAATATAATAAATTATCCTTGTTATTACTATTATTTAAATACGCCGATTTTTTATATATTTTATATTAATATTTATATAAAAAGCTTAACTATTGTTAAAGCTTTTATATTAAATTTAAAATATTATTTATTAAAATATTTAATTATTATTTAAATAATATTTTTAATTTAATTTTGTTTTAAATATTATATTATTAATAAACTAAAATATAAAACTAATAATAACATTATTATATAACGTTAATAATATTTTTTTAAAATATAATATATTATTATTTATAAGTAAATAATACTTTTTTATATATATATACTAAGGTTAAAAGTTTAGCTAATAATAAAACAACTTAAAAAATAAACTAAAAATATAAAACTAATAATAATATTATTATATAGCGCTAATAATATTTTTTTAAAATATAATATATTATTATTTATAAATAAATAATACTTTTTTATATATATATATTAAAGCTAAAAGTTTAACTAATAATAAAATAGTTTAAAATAAACTTTATTATTATTATTATTTTAAAAACTAATTATATTATTTATTAAATTTTATTTATTAGTTTATTTTTAAATTATTTTAAGTTTAAAAAAATTAATTAATTATTATTTTAAAAAAAAAAAATAAAACTAAAAATACTATACTAAAATTTTTTCCGGCTTAAAAACTTTTAATTAAATTATTTAAAAACTTTTATTTATAATTAAATTATTTTATTAAAGCTTAAAAAGCTTTTTAATAATATTTAAAAATAATTTTTTAAAATATAAATTTTAAATATAAATTATATACTTTATATTTAATTAATTAACTATATAATATTAAATATTTTTTAATATAATATATATTTTATTTTAATTATTAATATTAATAATTAGCTAATACTTTTAAAAATAAAAAAAATTTAAATATATTATTTTTATAATAATTAATAAAAAACTAAAATTTTTAATAAAAAAATAACTAATTTAGCTAAATATTATTTTTAATATTATTATAATATTATTTTTTATTTTAATATATTAAAATTATTTAAAATATTAAAATTTTAAACTATTTACTAGCAGCTTTAAACTTTTATAACTTTTTATTTTATTAAATTAATTAAAAAAAATAAAAATAACTATTAATTAAGTTTTATACCGTGCTTAATATATTATTAAGCTTATTTATTAATTAATAATTTATTAATATTATTAACTTTTTAAACCTTAACTTAATACTAAAACTAAAAACTATTTATATAATTATAACTTATTAAATTAAAAATATATTTAAAAAAACCTATAAAACTATTAATATAAAAATAACTACTATTAAATTTAAAATTAACTTTTTATTTAACTTATAAAAGTTATTATTAAAAAAAAGTATTATTAATATTATTATATATTATATTAACCGAAATTTTAAGCTATATATTAAGCTATTAAGCTTTAAATATATTATTAGCTTTTATATAGCCGAAAATATTAAATATTATATTTATTAAATTATTGTCACAGCTCAGGCGCTGTGATGTCATAGCCCAGGCGCTGGTGTGGCTAGTGTGGCTAGTGTGGCTAGGGTAGCTGGTGGTCCATGCGGGGGCTACAGTATTCACTGGCTAGTATTCACTAAGCAACTGCTGTAGTGAATACCTTCGCGGGCTATATATCTAGGTGTAGATTCCTGTACCTATTACGCTTCTTTTTTCCTTTCTTCTTTATATAGAATATTAGCTCCCAATAATAAGTAAATTAGGTGTCTGGACCTGCTGCCTTTATTGCATCCATCACAATTATTAATAAATATAATATATAATTTATATTAAGTTATTTTATATTTAATAATATAAATATTAATAATAAAACTTTTAAAAACTTTTTATAATATTTTTTATATAAAACTAATAGCTTTAATAATTTTTTTTTAACTATAAAGCTAAAGTTTTTATTTAATAATATAAAATATATTATTAAAGCTATATTATTAATATTATTATTTAATATTTTATTTTTAATAAGTTTAATAATAAATTTTTTAAAATTATTATTTTTTTTATAATAAAAAAAAACTATTTAATTAATATATAAATTTAATTTAATTTTTAACGTTATAATATTTTTTATAAAAAAATTAAATATATTTTTAACATTAAAAATATTATTTTTTAATAAATTAATAAATTTATTAATAATAATAATAAAATTATTATTATAAATTAAAATATATTTAAACTAACTATTATTTTAAATAATAATAAAAATATTTATTATTAAAGCTTAATAATTAAAGTTAAAAATAATATTTATTAAAACTTTTTTATAATTATAATTAAAAACTTTATTATTTTTAAAAATATTTTTAATAAACTATATATTATTTTATATAATAATTTTTATTTTAATAAATATATATTTATTAAATATAGCTTTATAACTAAAAACTAAAAAATTTTTTATAAAATTAATAAAATTTTAAATTCTTTTATTTTAATAATATTATAATATAAAAATAATTATATTAGTTTATTTAATATTATAGCTTTTTTTAAACAACTTAAAAACTATTTATATATTTATTTAATATATTTTTATTTAATTAAAAATAATAATAATTTAAACTTTAAAATTTTTTTTTTATAATTTTAACAACTTTTTTATTTATAGCTTTAAACTTTTATTTAGCGTTTTTTTCGCCAGTAATTTATTTTTATATAATAAAGCTTTAAAGCTATAATAGCTTTTTATACCTGCTAGCGCTAGCGCTATTTTAATAATTATTAAACTAGTATATTTTTTTTAAATACTAACTATATTTATAAAATATATAATAATTTTATAAAAATATATAAAAAGTTATAAAAATATTAATAACTATTTAAAAAAATATTTATTTATTAAATAATAATAGTTTTTTATTTTAATATATAATTTAAAAACTTTTAAAAAAAAAACTTTATAAAAATTAATTATATTTAATAATAAATAATAATATATTAAAAAAAACATTATATTAATAATACTACTACTAAAATTACTATTATTATAATATTTTTTAATATTTAAAAATTTATAAATAAAACTTATAATAATTATAATTTAAATAAAAACTTTATATTTTATAAAAATAAACTAAAATATTATTTAATTATAAAAAAAACTAGCTATATAAAATTTAATTATAATTTTTTTATTTAATAATAAAAATATAAAAAATAATTTTTTTTATTTTATTAGTTTATAATAAATATATTTTTTATACTAGCTATATTATTAAAATATAAAAAAATATTTAATTAAACTAAACTTATAATAACTTTATAAAAATTAAACCTTAATATAAATATATTAAAAACTATTTAATATTTTTAATATTAGTTTAAAAATAATTATAAAAATCTTTAAATAATAATAAAAAATTAAAAAAACTATTAAACTTTAAATTTATTTACTTGGTTTATTTAGCTAATTAATTAAGCTAAATTAAATAATAAATCTAACAAAATAAGTTAAAACAGCTTTTTTTTAACTTAAACAAGTTAAAACAACGCAAAAATGATTGTTTTGTTTTGTTTTGTCTGTGTGCGGCGCTGTATAACACCGAGGCTAAAAGAGGGCAGGAAGAATAAGGTGTTTATTTGCACCCATCGTCGAATTGCCCGAACATAAAGTAAAACACGTAAACATTGTATCCAAAACCCAGTTGCCACAAAGCTAACCCCGAAGGGACCATAGCTAATACTGCACAAGATTAGAGACCCAAGACATATAATATAGATGTGCAAACTCTGCCGACCTGTTATATATAGAACTTGCTCGTGCAATAACAAGAATCAAGACCGGAGCTACTAACAGCTATCGAAACATTGGCGCCAATACATTAAACACTAGGACCTACGAAAAACAAGAATACAGATCTTAAACCAGCCCCCCTGTTACAAGGGCTTGTGATCAAGGGCTTGAGAAGTGTTCAGATTGACTAATAATCATCTATGCGATCAAGGGGGCTCTGGATCTCTAGTCCTCCTATCTAGCCAGGCGGGCGAACTCCAGGGTATATTATATGCGAATAGCTTCATCTGGGCCAGCCGCCTGGCTTCCTCGCTTCCACTTGCCCTCGCGCCCTCGCATTGCTGTCTCGGATAGATCAGAACATACGGGAAGCCTCTAATAATCCATAGGCTCTGCCATCCGATCATATGACTATTTATAGGATCACGAATATGCATATGAATATGCAGTTCGCCAGACCTAGGGGCTGACCTAGACCCTGACCTAGGTCAGGTCTGATCCCAGTCCCTAGGGTCCGTGTGACACCCCCTATGATTATAGTAATACCAACCGATTCTCGGAATTTTATGACTTTTGAGGACACGTAAGAGCATGAAGGATCAAAAACTTGACCTAAGCAAGAAATAAAACACGCCAGAACCTACCCAACTCCCAAATACTAAAGCAGAACAACCTTGGGGGAGAAAAAAGATAAACAAACACAAACCTGGACAGTCACCTATAAGGCTACGGTGCGGCCAGACTGAACCTATTCTAATCTTACACACGTAGTAAGAATCCCACCCCACACACCCAGGTAATCACCGTACTCAATCAAGCGCACACATCCCTCCACTCATATTCCCATTCACTTGATAAACCCAGCATCGTGTGTCAAATACGGGCGAAGTCCACTACTGTGAAGGATGATGCAAGGTAGAGGATATAGAGCATTTGCGCCCTAATAAGATTTACCCTGGAGAACAATTACCGGACTCGGATGACTTGGTCAAAATGATGAAGTTAAACTGGTAACGTGATCTACAGTATAAAAATGTAGATAGTGCCTGTAACCACTCATCGATAGTTGATTTCTTTTATTCGCTATTCGACTAGAAACCCTCGCGATGACTGAGATAGTCGCATTCTGTGATTCCTCCCGAAATCGCCCTCGCTCGTGGGCAGTCGGTTATGGTGGCTCCGTGGGCTCAACATTGACATGGCCACCCGATTCGGCCCGCCGGCATATAGGCGTGGGGCGAATTTTGTTTCTCGTGATAAACGTCGTATCATCTCGTAGGTCTCATTACCATTCACAGACCGACATGCGTCCAGAACCAGATACAATGCGACCCAAAAAGAATAGATGAAATCCCAAGCAAACCACGTGAACCCTCTACTGCATCTTTTTTCTCTTGCCGACCTGGGCTGTGAAACCACTCTTGATCGCGGTAACGGAACGACGCGAACCACACTGTACGTTATGTTAGCGCTAAACCAGTCTACATTTCAAATAGACACAGGTAAACAGTTCAACATTGAACTTCAGTATGGTCCTATAAATAAAGGGGGATTGAAGCGCTTTGCAGAGTCTAACTTACGCTATTGCAGGTCATAAAGTCTAAAATCCCAATAGTTAGTAATCTTATCTCTTTCAGGGGAAAGGTATGGGAAGGATCCTAGACAGGAAATAACCCGACAGCGCGACACCAAAACACACAAGCCGCGTGGAGCTTACGACCCCATGATGTTGGCGTACAGGGCTATGCTACTCTAACTAGAGTACCTGTTTTGGGAGGCGAGGGGAGGGGTTCTATACTTACAAAGTCGGTTCTCTCCTTTCTCAAGAGTCGTATCGGGGCTCTTGCAGGTACGGCACGTCACATACTCGATGATGTACTTCCTTAACATACTTTCGAGTTGTTTCCTTTCATGGTGTTAGCTGTTATAGAAGAAGTTTATTCCTTTAGTTACGTACTGTTGGAAACGGCCCTTGATGACCAAACGTTTTGATCCATCAACTGAACCACTGTAAGATCCGCAGTTAGTGATCTGACACCAATGGGGAATATGGGAGCATCAAAAGGCCATTGCGGCCAACAATGCTTAACAGCATAGTCCTCCAGAATTGCACTTACGTTGTACCCAATTCCGTAAACTAAGTCAAGTTAGTCGTCTATTGCTCGTATTGATGGATAGTAAGAGAGATGCAAGCGGGAGGCTTACCAGATATGCAGTCACGTGCTCGGAGCTTCGCTTCACTGTAGCGCAGTGTTAGTAAATGCTCAGGTGACGTGAGAAAGGTGGGCGAGCTGGTCCCGCGGTCTGCGCTGATGGCACTCACTTCGCTTGGTGATGTCCTCAATGTTGGCGAAGATAGTCTTCTTGTTACCTTCACGAAGGCACTGAGGAGGCGGGATTTTGTAACTTCGGGAACCAGTGGAGGCGTGGTCGGGATTCTTCTCGGCGAGGAGATCGAAGAAACGTCCGAGTAGTAGGTTGTAGGTGATGGGGTGGTTCTGGTCATGTTGCCAGATGCCAGTACCCTTCTCCGGGTCGCCGGCTTGATCGTCTGACTTTTCCTCGCCCTCCTTATCAAGGTCCAAAGCGGCAAGCTTGGCGGCGAATTCGTCCTCGGTCTTGACCTTCTTCTTTTCGGTCTTCTTTTTCTTCTTCTTGAGGGACAGGTCGATGCCACCGACGACGTTGGATTCGTCGGCGGCCGCGTCGTCATCTTCCGTCGTCTCCTTCTTGGGCTTCTTCTTCTTCTTCTTTCCAAGGTCTAGGGCACCATCCTCGGCGGGAGTGCCATCCTCGGGTGGCGACGTGGGCTCCTCCTCCTCGGAGGGGGTGGAATGGGAAATGGCGGTGGCCTCCTTGTTCTCCTCAGTCGACGACATGGTGACTTGTCCGTCGGGCTGGACTACGATGGCCTCGGAACTGAAGACGACGGATTTGCGCTGTTTGCGGTCGGGGAGAGACGGCCGAGATTCCTAGGGTAGACGGCTTAGTATTGTGGTGACTTTGTGCTGAGCGGGTTCGTGCTGCCGAGCGTCTAATACAGAAAAAGACAGAAACATGCAATGGCCCAGTGGGGAAGCAGAAGACAGTACCTATGGAGAGAAATGTCACGTGTTTGCGCGGAAATGGAAATTGTTAGAGAAAGGCAGGAGGCGAGATAAGAGTCACTGCATCGGCTCATGACGATGACTCTTTTTTTGGGGCTCGGATGAGGAATTTCTAGAGGCGGTGGTTTTTGGTGGGGCGCACAGCAACTGTATGGGCTAGGACAACACTGGGGGAGGGGAGGGGCAAGTCTTCCGGTTGGCGACAGGGGATACGATAGCGGCCGATAGGTGGTACGGTACGCTAGTACGTACCTACCTAGGCACTGCGCGGAGGGGGGTTGCTGCAACGATGGTCCGGGGCGGGGAGGCGGACAAAGGAATGACGGAAGCAAAGCGCAAAAAAACAGTGCGACGCAAGTGCAACAGATGCGCGAACACGAGGGCCTGTACTTACTGCCTCTGTGGCATCCATCTTGAACGCCTGACTCGTGATATCTTGCACGGACAGTGCGTATGGCTTATTTCGTGTCGCAGACGAATGACCGACTCTGGATGTGGTGTTGGCGCGAGCGTTGATGCTTTAGGCGGCGAATCGAGCGATCAGGTTCGAAGGTCGATGTGTTTGTTTGTTGTTAGGTGTTGTTGTATGATAGGAGTTGGGAGAGTTGGGCTGGCGGGAGAGCGGCATATGGGTATGACGACAGGCATATAAATCAGATGGAGGCGACTTGGGGCACTGTAACTACCTACAGTAACTCTCCCGGTGCAGCTGGACCCACCCGCTGAGTCACCTACTGGTACCTGAAGGTTCGTATCTACACCTACCTGCGGCAAGCTGCCGAGCCGACAGTTGACGGCCCGCCAGAAGCCTTCACTGAGGCTGCCGAGGCATTGTGCAACCACCTGCTAGGTAGGTAAGTAGCTGGCCTAGTTTAGACGCTATCTCCGATTCCGCAAAGTACCTAACTTACTTACTTACCTAAGGTGTGCTGTAGCTGCTAAGCCTCATTGACGACATCCAAGAGAAAGCAGTCCATACGGGCAGTGTTTAACTACAGCATCTTCACGCGTCCCGTAACCACCACCACCACCACCCCGTCGTCGTTCTTCTGGTGGCCCGCTGTCTGTCTATCACGGTCTCGGGCATCTCGAAGTCCGATGCATCATCAGGCTCTCGACCAGTAGCGCTCCGACCCCTGCTTCTCCCTTCTCCCTTCTCCCGGCCACCTCACTCCTAACTCGCAATATTATCACCTTCAAAACGAAGCCATGTCGCTCTCCGACTCATTCGCCATCCCCGACATCCCCGACGTCTCCGACTCCGACCTGGACGATATCGACTCCCTACCTTCCACGTCCACCGAGAGTTTCGAGTCCGACGACGATGACTACGATGCCCAGAAAGAATGGGAGCAGAGTCTGGAGCAACTCCAGCTCCTCCTAACCATGATATTAGTTCCCTTCGCGGGAAAGTATTTCGGCCGCAAGTTTGCGTATTGGAGTACGTCGATCCCGGAATCTTATGAGGTGCGACTTAGGTCTGGTTGCTGATCGCGTTGTACAGGTTGGGCACGATACATGGAATGGACACATAATGTAGAGATCAATTGGACAAACAAGAAGACGTTCAAGGCCGCGGGTGTCATCGAGGCAGCAGCAACCCTCTGAGGGATTGGAACGCATTGCATATGGGCACCAAAAAAGAAAAGGCATCGAGACTATAGGGGGCTACCCGTCTCTGTATATTTACTTGTTAATGATACGAACCAACGGACATTGCAAACCCGCAAATGAAAAACTGAGCATTTCACTCCGCTGCTGTTTTAATGATGCGCCAGGTCTCATGCGTCGTGAGGCTTTGTTACCCGCCTGACATCGCGTGCTATGTAGTTGTCTATATTTCTATTACGAACAAGGGATTCGATCACGAGGTGCTGGACAGGGTAATGGAAAAGATGATTTACGTCTAGTTCCAGAGTTAGAGTGGCTAAGTATCTCGGATTCTATCTTTCCTCTCAGTAGGTCTGGGCGATAACCACACAAAGAGCCCAGTTCAGTACTTTACTTATATTGCCCTAAAATACGATAACAGGAAGATACATTGAGCTTAAATCTCGGGCAGTTGACCTAACTTGACAGTACCACATGAATATCCAAACTTTAAAAAGTGAGATGGTGAGAAAAGGGTAAGTAAGGAAAAGTGTCGGTGGCTACTAACTAATCATCATCCCATTAGAGGATGAGATGACTGCTAATGAACTTGTTATGTCAGACAGATATTCGCCTACTGATGTGTGGAAATCCTGTTCAACTTCGCCTTGATAGTTATCTTTCACTCTTGGTGCTTCTTCCGCAGACTTCGACCACTCCTCAGCCAGAGTTGTCTCCGCCTTAGATCGGTTTTGCTGTGTCTTGCGAGTACATGCCACCTCAGGCCAATGTCCCTTCCTAGCTACAGCCGTAGGTGTGAGTCGGAGTCAGCTATTGACTCGCCGTCTACATTAGTTTGTTCCCAAATCTCCGGACCTCGATATCCGTTATTGTTGTCGGGATCTCGTATATGGGGGTACGTATAAACTCTTGTTGTTGCACGAAGGTCCTAAATGCCTTCATGGGCTAATCCCATGCTATATACATACATCCTCTTTGTTCTAGTACTGGGATCGTGACAATCGTCATGATTTTCAGGATCTCGTTCAGCCTTCGAAGTACGTGGGTACACCTTGGGCTCGGCGTAATTAGAAGCTAAGTTTCGACTCTCCAGTAGTTACGGCGGCAATTCAGGACTTCGAATATCAGGATGTTATAGACTGTTCTAGACCAGGCGACATTTTACACGCTTGCATACAGCGTTCCACAAGCAAAACAAGTCAAACACCCCCTTAAAATATTTTTAAACTTAACATTAGGTTCGAAGATTACTACGTAAGCAGAAAATCTCCGGCCATAACTACACGTGACGTGCGGAACTGCCCTGGGCCTTCGTAGGTACATAAGATCTTGAGTTTTCTCGAAGCTTCCGTTCCTGACAACTTCGGCCCATGACACCTAGCCATACACTCCCATATATACGCATTGCCGTAATTACTATTGGCTAAACTTAGGCTCCAAACCCCTAATTTCCCTTTTATGCTTCAAGCCCGAATCAATCTGGTGTATGTCATGATTTGCAGCGTACATCTCCCAAGCTTTGCACGTTTCTTCTATTATTCGAGGGATATTGTGGTAGCAAGGTCCGGGAGTTCCTGATCAATTTTTGAGTAAAACGAACCCGGAGTCTCAGAGTCGAAGGTGCTAAACAATTGTTCTATTATTAGAGGTGTCAAACGGCACCACCTAAAATCAAATTTACTATAAGCCCCGTACTTGCAAGAGTGACGAGATGGCAGTGAAATGGCCACACTCCTGGATTATCCACTTCCCACTGGATGACAACGTAACTGGGTAGTTCCGGACTACCAGGTCCGAGTTGTTGTCCGTCGCGGCGTTGCGGATTCTTAGGGTTGGTAATCTCACCATCCCAATCACCTAGACCTTCGGCCAGAACCCAGAAGTCCGATGTTCCATGAAGATTCATGTTGTAGGGCAAGTAAAATTAATTTCTGACAATAAGCCTGATAGAAGTAGCATTAGTCATGTCTGTAGTGTTATACTCTGGTTGGGTGGAGTCTACACATCAACTGAGGGTAGGTCGACCCTGTCTACCTAAGGGTAGCTCCACTTTTGGGTGTAGACATTAGCCACAAAGTACCCGACTTCTGCTCAATATAGGCGGCTATGCCGCAGCGGCTGCGCTGCAACAACCATAATTTAATATTCTTTTTAAATTCTTTGACCTCCGGAGGGCATGTGCTCCGCGCTAACCCCTACTCCGGAAAAAAAGCGAATATTTTTTTATTTTAATCCGCCGCTCGCCCTACAAGGTCGCAAGGCTCGCTATTTTTTGTGGCGTTATTGTGGCGTTAGGTATAGTGTGGATCATGTCTACACCCAAAAGTGGAGCTACCCTCAGGTAGACAGGGTCAACCTACCCTCAGTTGATCTGATTGCTCGGTTGGGTGGGGAATATTATTGTGTGGGCAAGTCTAAAGTTTTAATTAAACCTTCTTTTTTAATTAAAAAGAAATACTTAACAAGTAATATCTCAGTACGCCATATGATATTTATTCCACTTCTTTCTCTTTTTCTTCTCGGTGTTATTTTTTTATAACATCTTAATTACAAACTCCTAGAATTTCTCCGTTCTGTTCAATGAACGAAGAAACACCGTTCGTCTTAGAGTCGATGCCGACTCTCTTCTTACGGATTCCCGAAAAAGATGCACTTTTCCAGTTTGAAACTTAAACCTTGTCATGGACGCGTTGTGCGCAAGTCTCATTCTCAACCAATTTACAAGCCAAAGGTATTTTGCCATTGATAAGGTTATTGTCGAGTGGAAGGAAATCCGGTGGGATATGGTAAAGAGCCGAAAGGTAACTAAAGTACTCGGTGTGTGTATAGTCGGTCTTGAAGAATGTTTAGAGCAAGTTTGGTAATGATACCTGCTTTTACGGGATAGCTACTCACTAATAGAATTGGTCCGAGGTCGATATCGTACTTCGCAACTTCTGGTCTAAATATATCGTAATGGATTATCAGCATCAATAGCACCATCGAAACACGGACAGCAGTTATATCACCCATGTATTACCATTGGTCCGAATGCCCAATCTATATACTGAGCTGAATAATGGGCGTGCCACCAGCTCGTTCCGTACTCTTCGGCTTTGAACCGGTAAAGAAATGTCTCCCCCGGAGCAATTGGGCATTGCTGAATTGAGGGCACTCCATCGTACCAAGGTGTTCCCCTCTATGGCAAGCCATGCCAATGGATGGCGGTCCCTTCTCGAGGCCCGGAAATCTTGTTATTAACGGTTACTTCGATGATGTCGCCCCATTGTGCTAGTGTTGGGCTCCCCCATGGGGGCCCCCGCCAAGAACCCATGGGCTTCCGTGGACTGGGCGTTTTAGCCCATGGGCTCACTTGGGCTTTATTGAGTTATGAGTATTAGGTTGATAAACCGTATATTGTATTGCTTAAGGAACTAAGTCTAAGATAATATAATGCAGTAATACTTCTACTTATATAAAAAATATATATAGGGCAAAGTACCTAGCTACTAGATTTACTAGCTTTTTTAATTTTAATACTTTTATTTAAATTATATATATTTTATATAAAGCTATTATAAGCTTTTTTTTATAACTATTTTTTATTATATTTAAAATTATATATATTTTTTAAAACATATATTATTAACTTTTTAATAAAATAAATTATTTAACTTTATTTATTTTATTAATTTTAACAACAAATTTAATAAATATTTTTTTTAATTTTTATTACTTTAATAAATATTATATTAAATTTAACTAAAAGTGATTTTTTTATATTTTTTAAAATATTTAATAAATATATATTATTTATAGAAAAAAACTAATTTTTATTATTTAAATTTAAATATTTTTATTAAATTATAGTTTTAAAATAATATAAATTTTTTTTTTAATTTTTTAGCTTTAATAATAGTTATAAAAAATATATATTAATTTTTTTTTTATTAATTTTTAATTAATATTTTATTTAATATATTAAATATTTTAATTTTAAAATAACTTTTATTAATATTAAAAATTTTAATAAAATAATTAAAATAGTTTTTTAAATTAACGTTTAATATATAATTTTTTTAATTTATTTTATTTTATTTATTATAAAAAAATTTAAATTAAAAGTAAATATAAAAAACTTTTTCTTTTTTTAATATTAAATAGTTTAATAATATTAAAAACTTTTTTTTAAGCTTAAATTATTATAAATATTTTTTAATTTTAAAGCTTAATATTTTTAAATTTATTAAAAGTTTTTTAAAATTTAAATTTTTTTTTAATATAATAATAAAATATAAAGTATAAAAATTTAAAATTTTAATTAATTTAAGTTTTTATTATAAGTAGTAATTAAAGTAATAGTTTTAATATTAATAAAAGTTATTTATAAAGTAATTTTTTATAAAATATTTAATAATATAATATTTAATAATAGTAGTTAAAACTATTATAAATAATATTATTAAAATTATTAAAAAACTTTTTTTTTAATAATATATAAATAAATAATATTTTTAAAAAAATTAATTAATTAAATTATAACGTTTAAAAAAGTTTTTTAAAATAAAATATTATAAAAAATAAAAACTTTATATAAAATAATTATTATTATAAAAATATATTTATAGTTTTATATAGTAAATTTTAAATTTATATATTAATTATAAACTAAAAAAAAAAAAAATCTTAGGGGTTTTAATTTTTAATAGTAAGCTATTTAAATAATTTATAAATAAATATATATATAAGTAAGCTATAGCACTAGCTACAACCTAGCTATATATATTATACTTATATATACGGGCTAATTATTTACTACTAAAACTACTAGCTATAACTACCTTTCTAGCTTTCTTTATTATAAAATATTAAATATAAAACGCTAACAAATTATTATTATATAAAAAGCTTAATTATTATAACTTTTATTTTTAAAACATATATAATCCTTATAAAGCAATAAATTATAAGCTTTTATTTTATATATAATAAAACTATATTTTTAATAATAATAATTATTTTAACGCTTTTGCTTTTTTTTATATATAAAATTAAATATTATTTAGCCTTTTAATATTTAAATAAATATAATATTAAAAAGGTCGGCTAAGTTAACGTTTATAAACTTTTTTAAAACTAATTTAATAAATATAATACTATTAATTTTAATTTTATTTAAGTTTATAAATATAATATTTTTAAAATAATTAGTTTAATTATAATTTTAATTATTTAGTTTATATTTTTATTTAAAACTATTTTTAAAATAAAGTAAAAAACTAATAAAAATATTATATTTATTAAAAAACGTTTTATAATTATTAATTTTAGCTTATAATTCATTAAAAATACCCGCGTGTAAATTTTAAATATAAAAGATATTAAATTATATTAAAATATTTATATTTTAGCTATTTTCTTTTTAAATTATAAAAAATATATATTTTATATTATTATTTTTTATTTTTATTAATTTAAATTTATATAACGCTTTTATAATTTTATTAAAATAATTATAAATTTAATTAAATATTAATATAATTATAATAAAGTTTTATTTATTAAGTTTTATATATATAAAAATAAGTTTTATAATTTATTAAACTTTTTATTTAAATTTTTTATATATATAAATAAATTTAACTTTATTTAAACTAATTATATTATTATTAATATATAATATATTTTTAAATAAAAATAATTATATATTAAATTTAACTAAGCTAAAAAAAAAAATTTTAAATAAAATAAAATAAAGTTTTTATATAAAAATAATAATAATATAGCTATTTAAAATAGTTTAAAATTAAGTAATTTTATTTATATAGTTTTATTAAATTAAAGTAATTTTAGCTGTAAATTAGTTTAAAAAACTATTTTTAATATTTTAAATAATTATTTAAATAAAGTTTTAAATATATTAAATAATAAACCTAGTTTATAATTAAGCTATTAAAAAAATATAACTATAAATTAAAATAAAATAATTTTTAGTATAAAATTAAACGTTTTATATTTTAAAATATAAAAGCGGAAATAATAAATTAAAATTAAAAACAAATAAAAAGCTGCGAAAAATTTTTTAAATAAAAAGTTAGCTAAACTGCTTATAAAATTTAAAAAAATATATTTATAAGTTTAAAATATATATAATTTATATAAAAAGTATATTATAAAGTACTTTTAAAAAAAAAAATTTAAACCGATTAAAAAATTAAATATAAATAAAAAGCTATAAAAGCTTTAAAATAAAAAATAAAAATAGTTATAAAAAATAACTGTTGTATAAACTTTTATAAAAACGTTTATAAGCTTTTAAAAATTATAATTAATTATTTTATATAAAAATATATAAATAAATTAGCTTTAAGTATTTTATTTTATTAATAAAAATTATTTAATAAAAAAAATATAATAAGTTAATTATTAATAATATTTAAAAAAGTTTATAATTATTATAAAAATATATTTATAGTTTTATATAGTAAATTTTAAATTTATATATTAATTATAAGCTAAAAAAAAAATTTAACTTTAAAAGCTTTAATTTTTAACAGTAAGCTATTTAAATAATTTATAAATAAATATATATATAAATAAGCTATAACACTAGCTATAACTTAGCTATATATATTACACTTATATATATGGGCTAACTATTTACTACTAAAGCTGCTAGCTATAATTATTATAAACTTTTAAAAAAATCTTATATATAAAAAAAAAAGAAAAAGAATTTTATAAAGCGTAAACTTAGCTAATTTTTTTCTTTATATTATAGCTAAAAGCTTAAAGTATTTTTAAAAATAATAAAGTTATTTTATAAAAATATTTTAATAAGCTTATTAGTTATTTATTTAAACGTAAAGATTTATTAAAAGTTAATATTTTTTTATTAAGTTATTTTTTTATTAAGTTATTTTTTTATAAAAAGCTTGTTAAATTAAAATATATTTTATTTTATTATAAAATTATAAGTTTTTAGCTATAATTATTGCTTTTTAATTATTTTTATAAATAATAATAATAATTATATTTGTTTTTATAATATTTAATTTAAATAATAGTTTTTAAAATTATATAGTTGTTTTAATAGTTTAAGTTTATTTTATAAACTTTAATTTATAAAGAAATAAAATAATACTTTATTATTTTTTAAAACTTTAATTAATAGTAGTATTATTTATATTAAAAATATATTTTATAATTAAATATTTAATTTAAATATAATTAGTTTAATTAATATTAGTTTAATTTATAAAGTTTTATAATTTTTTTTAATAATATAGCTTTAAGTTAATAATATTATATAAATAATATAATATTTATTTAATTATTTTAAAATATATTAATATAAGGTTTTTTATATATTTATTTAAATAAAATATAATATATATTATATTTAGTTTAATATTAAATATAGCATATATTAAATAGTTAATAGCTTTTATATATTATTATATAATTTGTTTATTAATTTTATAGCTATTAATAAGTTTTAAAATTTTATTTATATTTATAAATATAATAATAATATATACTTTTTACTAGCTTAGTTTTTTAATTATTTTTTTAAATAAGCTTTTTAACTAAAAGAAATATATTCATTTTTTTAATTTTATATAATAATTATTTTAAAATAATAAAAATATAGCTTTAAATCTTATATTTTAAATTTCTTTAATAATAATTTTTTAATTTTATTAAATTTCTTTTAAAGGTTTTACTATTAATAAATTATTAATATATATAATAATATATATATTTTTTTTTATAAAAATATTAATATTTAAGTTTAATAGTTTAAATTTTAATATTTTAAAAGTTTGTTTTAAGCTATATAATATTTTATTTAACTTATAAATATTTTTAAAACTATTTTTAAATTTAAAAAAGTATTAAATATAAACGTTTTTTTTAATTTTATTATATAAAAAAATAGTTTTAATATTTATTTATTTAACTTTAAAGTTTAAAATAATAATAAAAATAAAAATAACTTTATAATTTATTAGTTTAATTATTAAAATAAAAAGTTTATTATAATTTTTATTTAAAATCTATTTAAAACTATAAATAACTTATTAAGTTTTATACTTAATAATTTTATAAACTTGTTTTTTAAATATTAAATTTTTTTTAACGAGTAGTTTATAAAATATTTAAATATAATTATTTATTAATAATTAAAATTTAACCTTTATAACTTTATATTATTTTATTTATTTAGTGTTTTTATTTATTTATTTATAGTTTTTAAATTTTATTTTAATAGTTAATAAAATAAAAAATAAAATAATAATTATTATTTTAAATATTAAAATTAATATTTATAAGCTATAATAAATTTAATTATTTTTTTAAATTTTAAAATATAAATTATAATAATTTTTTAATTTTAATATATTTAATAAAAGGTTTTTTAGCTTTAAATAAAGCTATTTTAATAAATATTAATTTTTTAAAAATATTAACTAAAACTTTAAAAATATAAAAATAAAAATACTTAAAAATATTAAAAACTTTTAAAATATTAATAAAAAAAACCGTTTTAAAAATATAAATAATATATAAAGCTTTAAAAGATTTATTAATATTAAATTAAAAAAAATTATTTTTTAAAGTAGTTATTTTTTTAGTTTTTTTAATAATTTATTTATATTTTTATTTATTAAAAAAAAATTTAATTTTAAATATTTTTTTAAAAACTTTTTAATATTTTTTATAAAAATATATATGTATTTTTTAATAATAATAACTTTATAAGTTTTAATACTTATATAATTATTTAATTTATAAATAATAAAATTATATTTTTTATTTTTATTATATTTAATTATTTTATATTAAATTATTTTAAATATTAATATATTAAGCTTTATTAAAAGGTTATATTTATTTAATAAGTTAAAAATTATTATAAAGCTTTAATTTAGCTTTTTTTTATATTATTTTTTATAAAAAGTTATTAATATTTTTAATGTAGAAAGCTAAGGGGTAGCCCTTTAAAGGAGGGGTATACCCGGCTATAGCCACTGCGTGGCTAGTGTAGCTTAGTCCATAGATTAAATAGCTTCTGGGATTAAAGCTAAGGCTAGCGCTTGCAGCGCTGCTAGCTTTAATCCTTTTTTTTTAATTTATATTATATTATTTAAACTTAATATTGTTTTATTACTTTTAGTAATTTTTATTAAATAGTGCGGTAAGTTTTATAATCACGAACTTTATACTTTTAGTCCTTTTTTACTGCCGGCAAATTATGCGCGCGAAGTGGTTCTTTAACCTTTAACTATATTATCTTTGTTATTTTGTTTAGATTGGTTTTTTAATATTTAAACAGCTGTGCTGTTTTTATACCACCGTATCCGGTTATAACTAACGTTTACGGTTATTTTAGCTAGCTATTTGTTTAAACTTTAGTTAGTATAACATTTAAATAATAAAGCTTGTGTTAGGATTTTATTAAATATAGGTGGAGCTAGCTTTATTTTTTAGTTATATTATTATTTTTTAACGTATATAAATTTTTAGTACTTATTTTCTATTTATTATAGCTGCTTTATAGTTAAATATATAAATTAAATTTAAGTTTATTTTATAAATATTATATATATATATTAATTATAAAGCAGCTAATAATAAGTAGCGAAGTAGAACTTAGCGAAGTTTGTTAAAAATTATATATATTTATTAATTATTAGCTATAATATATTTATATTTAAATATATTTTTATTTTTATATATTTTTATTTTATTTATATAATTAATTTATTAATTATATTTATTTTATTTTATTTGTTTTAATTTATACTATTAAACGTTATATTTAGTAATAATTTTAAACATGAATTTAAAAGTTTAATAGTTAAATATTAAGAGTTTTTTTTTATTAAAAACTTAATATTTAAATTAATAAAAGCTAAAAAAATTTTAAGTTTTATTAAGTAGTAAAAAAATATTTTTTTATTTTTAGCTGTTTTTTTATTGTTTTTAAATATAAGCTTTTTTTTTTAACAATAAGTAAAATTTTTATTTAGCTTGCTTATAATATAGTACAAAAAATACAGCTTATAAATAGCTTTTTAATTATAGTTACGCGGAAAATAAGAATTTTATACTATAAATAAAAGCGTAACTAAAAAATTAAAATTTTAAAAAAAACTAAATAAACTTTTTTTTTTATAAAATATTTTAAAAGTTTAATAATAATATTATAAATTAAAAGTATATTAACTATAAATTTAAATAATAAAATATTTTAAATAAAAAATTAATAGTTAATTTAAATATAATATTTTAAAATATAGCTAAAAAGTTTAATAATTTAAAAAAGGATTTTTATATTAATTTAAATAAGCAAGTTAAATATTAAAAAAATAAAATTAAAAATATTGTTTAAAATAATATTTAAACTTATAACCTGCTATAAAAACTATTAAAATAATAAATATTATAAAAAAATATATTATAATTAGCATAATTTAACTATAATAAATAAAGCTTTAAATTAATAACGTTAATATTTTTAGCTTTAAAGAATTTAATAAATAAGTTTAATAAAATTTAATTATTAAAAGAATTTATATAATTATTATTAAATAATATATAGCTAATATTATAGTAAAAAGTTTATAGTAATATTTAATAGCTATATTTTGTTAATAATTTTTATTAAATAATAAACTAAATATTTTAAATAATATTATAACGTTTAAGTTATACTAAAGCTTTATTTAAAGATTTTATAATACTGTTTATAACAGCTATAATTTTTAGTTAAACGTTAATATTTATATTTATTTTTAGCTAGTTATTTAAATTTTTATTAAATTTTAAATAGCTGTTTATATTAATAAGCTTTAATTAAAATTAGCTTATATAAACAACTATTATAAAGCTTTTAGTAATAATAAAAGCTAATTTTATAGCGTTTATATAATATATATTATAAATATAATTCTGTTTAAATATAAATATTAATTGTTTTTTTAAATTATTATTTTTATAGTTATTAATAAAAGGTAATAAATTATATTATAATAAATATATTAAATTCCTAATATTATATTAATAGTTATAGTTTTAGTAAAATATTATTATAAAAAATAATTATTAAATTTATATAATATTAAGTAGACCTGATTTTAGCGAAAACTTTAATAATAATAATAATAGCTTGCGAAGTAATTTTTATAATTTAAAGGGACTTTATAACCTGTTAAACCTGTTAAAATTATTAAATAATAAAAGTTTTAATAAAAAATAAAAATTTTAATAATTATTTATATTAATATTATTTAATTAGTTATAAGCTAATAATTAATTTTAATTAAGCTAATATTAATATAGTTTTAGCTGTTTAAAAAAGTCCGATATAGGTTAATTTAATTTAAACTATAAGAACTAAAATAATATAAAAATAGTTATAAATAAAGATAAGATTATTTTTATAAATATATATAGCTTTTTTAAACGTATTAATTTGTTTTTAAAAAACAAAAATATAATTAAAAAAAATACGCGCTAAATCCTAAGGATTTTTTAAATATTATTAGCAGAAATTATTGTTATATAATAAAACTTTAAATTAATATTAAATAATTAACGAACTTTTCACTTTTATAGTTTAAAAAAAATTATATAAAAAATAACTATTTGTTTTATAATATAAGCTTTATTAGCTATAAAACGTTTTATTAAAAATATTTTATAGCTAAAAAATATAGTTAAAAAAAATATTATAATAATTTATTTTATTTAAAAAAAACTATAATATATTAAAGTAATAAAAACATTAAATAAAAATAATATTAATTAATATAGTATAATAATTATTATTTAAATAAATTTTAATTTATATATTAAATAATATTTAATAATACTAGGTTAAAACTAAACTTTAAATTAATATATAATTTAAGTAGTAAAAGTTAAGCTGTTATTTTTATTTATAGTAAAATAGCTTTAGTAAAAGTTTAAAAAAAACCAGGATTATTATAGCTTTTAAAATAAATATAAGCGATTTAATTTTTTTAAATAAAACAAAAAAAAGCTTAATTAAAAAAAAAATTGCTTTAAAAAAAAAAAAAACCGTAAAAAGTAAAATAATAAATATAAAAACGGAAAAAAAAAAAAAGATTATATTAATATAGTTTATAAAAGTTTTAATATAAGATATAATTTTTTATTTTTGTTTTTATTTTTTATTTTTTTATTTAAATTTTTAAATAATATTTTTAATAATAATATTTTTATTATTATTAATTATAATAATATATATAAATATTATTATATAGTATTTAATTTTTTATATATAAAAAAAAAATATATATAATAATATAATAAATAATTTTTTAAATAAATTATTAATAAACCTTTAGCTGTTATTTATACTTGTAAACGCTATAAAATATTTTTTTTTTTTTAAAATAAATTATTTTACTATTTTAAAAAATAATAAAAAATAAATAAGTTATATTTAAAAGCGATTAAAATATTTAATATAGTTTTTATATAATTTAAGCTTATTAGCCCCGAAGTTAAGCTAAATAAGCCTAGCGAAAAATAAATCTTTTCCGAAAAAAAAAAGCACTTTTTAAACAATATAACTTAAAAGATATAGTTTAAAGTCCGTTTAATAATAGCTATAAGTATTTAAAAATAACTATTTATAGTAGGTTTAAAAGTAATAATATTATAGTATATTTAAATATTAAAACAAGTTATAGCTTAATTATATAAAAGTTTTTTAATATATTAAAATATATTATTATAAAATATAATAAATAATTTAAAAATATTAAAAAAGGTTATATTTAAAGTATAAAATAAGCTATTTTTATATTTTATATATTAAAATATAATAACTATAGTTTTTTAAAACTAATAAAGTTTATTAAATCCGCGTAAATAATTAAAAAAAATATTAAACTTTATTTATTATTAAATAGTAGTTTTTTTAACCTTTAAAAAGTTATTATTAATTATAAAAAAAATAAAATAATATTTATAAATATTAAAAAGTTTAAAAATTTTTTTTAAATATATTTTTATACTTATTTATATATATATAAAGTTATATTAGCTTATAAAATATTAATTACTTTAAACAGCAGCGTTTAAGCCCTAGCTATTTATAAACTATTATTTAATAATAAAGATTTTTTTTTCAAGCTTTTATATAAAAATAATATAGTAGCGCTAGTATATTTTATAATATTATAATATGTTATTTTAATTAATTTTTTATTTAATATTAAAATTATATTAAAAAAAATAAAAGTAGGGATTATTTAAAAATAAAATAATATAAAATATAAAGTTTAAAATATAAAAAAAAAATATTTAAAATTTATAATAATAGCTATAGCTTTAGCGGCTATAAATATAGTTAGTACTAACGCTATTAATATATTAAATATTAATATAAGTTTTATAAAGTTATTTAACGCTGTTATAAATATTTTAAGTTTAAAGATATAAGCTATAAATAATAGTATTTATTTACTTAATAACTTTAAAATTTTTTATATAATTATTATAAATTAATTTATTATAATAATCCTTACTATAAAAGCAGTTATAATAAACACGTATATTTAAAGTATTATTATTAATAAATATAATTATATAAATATAAATAATATTATTAACGTTATAAATATTTTTAAATAATATAACATATTAATAAGTAATAAATTAAATAATTTTATAATTTTTATAATAAAAACTATTATTAATTAAAACATAAAAAATATACTTATTATATTAAAAGCGTAAAATAAAAACAAGTTAAAGCTTAAAATTTAAAAAGTTTTAAATATTTAAGTTTTTAGCGAAAAAGGTATAACTAAATAAAATAAAAGTTTCTTTGGTTTAAAATTTTTGCTAGGAATTCTTTATAGCTTAAATAGGAAATTTTACTTTTTTATTTAAAAAGACCCTTTATAATTATTAGCTTTTGTTATATACACGCGGCTTTAATTAGTTTAAGCCGCGTATAGTAGCTTTTATTATATGCACGCGGCTATAGTTAGCTATTCAGCCTACTTATTAATATACAGCCTTTATATTATTTTTTTTTTAGCTAAGTATATAAGTTTAACTAATTAAATTGTTTATATTTATATATATTTATTATATAATTTTTTAATAAATTTTAGCTTTAATATTTCTTTGTTTTTTTTTTTTTATTTATTAATTTTATATTTTATATTTATATTTTAATTAATTTATTTACTTATATATTATTTTATTTATATGTTTTTATATTTATTATTAGTTTATAATATTAAATATATATTTTATATTTTATATTTTATTTCCTACGCTTATAGCTTTTTATTATTATTTTATTTTTTACGCTTATAGCTATTTTTCCTTGTTTTATTTTTTATAATTATAGCTCTTTATTATTATTTTGTTTTTTACGCTTATAGCTACTTTTCTTTATTTTGTTTTTTGCGCTTACAGCTACTTTCTCTTGTTTTATCTTTTATAATTATAACTACTCCTTTTTATCTTGTTTCGTTTTATACAATTACAGCTACTTTTTTTTATTATATTTTTTACGTTTATAGCTCCTTTTTTTTATTTTGTCTTTTATATTTACAGCTCTTTTTTTTTATTTTATTTTATTTACTTACAGCTTTTTATCTTGTTTTATATATTTATAGCTTTTTTTTTTTATTTTGTTTTATACGCTTATAGCTTTTTATTATATTTTATATGTTTATAGCTTTTTTTTTTTATTTTATTTTATACGCGTACAGCTTTTTTTCTTTATTTTATTTTATATACTTACAGCTCTTTATTTTATTTTATACGTTTACAGCTTTTTTTCTTTATTTTATAAAATTAATATTTAGCTATTTAAATAATATTAATATTTATTTATTAATTAAAATTATTATAATAAATAATTTTAAAATTATAATTAATAATATATATTTATTTATAAAATTATAAAATAATTTTTTAATAAAACTTATTATATATTATTTTAATTTATTTTAATATTTTTATTTAATATTTTTAATTAATTAATTATTATAAATTAACTAAAATATATTTATTTTTTAAATAAGTTTTATAACTAGCTAAAATATATAGTATTATTAAAAAAAATTAATTATTAAAACCTTTTTAAATATTAACCCTTAATATATTTAATATAATACTTAAACAGCTATAAAAATTTAAATTTAAAAGCCGAAAACTATTAAACAGTTTTTTAATTTTAAAAATAAAAAAATTTAAAAATAATATAACTAATAGTTTAAATATAAACTTTATACTTAAATAAATAAATTTAATATTTTAAACTAAAATAATAAGCTAAACTACCTTTTTTATATATAAATATATTTTAGTTGTTTTTTTATTAACTTTTAATTTTATTATATAGTTTATAATATAAAATAATAATATTTTTAAAAATATATAACAATATTTTTAATATAAAATAATAATATTTTTAAAAATATATAATAATACCTTTAAAAATAAATAATAATATATTTAAAGTTTAGTTTATAAAAAACTATTATATTTATAATTTTTATATATAATATTTAATAATAAAAATTAATTTTATACTAAACCTGTACTTATTAGCTTTTAAGCGTAATTATTTTTTTTAAGCGCAACTATTTTTTTTAAATATAACTACTTTTTTTAACCGCCCTTATAATTATTTTATACTTTATTTTTTTTTTGTTTTTATTTTAATTTTATTTTTTAACTAAATAAATAAATAATTAATAAATATTTTTATTAATCCTATTATAATACTAGTTATTATTTAATTTAATTATTTAATTTTTACTTTTATTATAATTATTTATATTTTTTATTTATTTACACTTTATAATTTTATTATATAAAAATATTTTTATATTTTATATATACTACTTATTTACTATATTATACCTAGCTATATTTATTTAAGTATATTTTAAATATTAGAATATATTTTATAATAATAGTCCTTTTATATATATTTAATACCTAGTACTATAATATATTTAAATAATTATTTTTATTAAAACTATTTAATTAATAATATTTTATTATTTTATTAAATAATATTAACTATTTTATAAAATAAAAATATTTAAAAATATATAGCTTTTTTTTTTAGTTTATTTTTATAAACTTAAAATTATAAATAATAAATTATTTTATAGCTAATAATATATTTTATAAACAAGCTATTAATATTATATATATTAATTATTTTTTAATAATTTAATATTAATATTATATACGTTAATATTTTAGTTTATAATATAAATAATAATTATTTTAATAATTTTATAACCTGTTGTTATTTTTAACAAGTTATTAATAAAATTATATATTAAATATTAAAAAGTTAATAATATACCTTTATAAACGGTTTATTTATAGTAGTATTAAATTAATAAATAATTATAATAAGTTTAATTATTATATATAATATTAATTTATATTTATTATTATTAATTACTGCTTATAATAAACTTTAAATAATTAAAACTAAACTTAAAAATATAATATTTTATTAATAAATTAAATATAATAAAAAATTTTTTTATAATAAATAACTTTATATTTTAATTTAAAATATTATTTTAGTTTTTATATTTATTATTAAAAATTAAATAAACTAAATATATTTTAGTTAAATAAAATAAATTTATTATAATATTTATTTATAAATAATAAAAATAAAAATTTAAATAATTATATATAATATATTAAAAGTATAAAATATAATAAATAATTTATAAAAGTTTTAAATTAATAAAAATATATAAAATATTGTTTAATATTAATATTTTAGTTTATAATATAAATCGCGATTATTTTAATATTTTTATAACTTATTATTATTTTTAATAAGTTATTAATAAAATTATATATTAAATATTAAAAAGTTAATAATATATTTTTATAAATAGTTTATTTATAGTAGTATTAAATTAATAAATAGTTATAATAAGTTTAGTTGTTATATATAATATTAATTTATATTTATTATTATTAATTACTGCTTATAAAAAACTTTAAATAATTAAAATTAAAATTAAAAATATAATATTTTATTAATAAGTTAAATATTATAAAAGGTTTTTTTATAATAAATAGTTTTATATTTTAGCTTAAGGTATTATTTTAGTTATTATATTTATTATTAAAAATTAAATATATTAAATATATTTTAATTAAATAAAGCGAATTTATTATAATATTTGTTTTTAAATAATAAAAGCTAAGGTTTTTTTATTTTTTTATTTTATAATAAGCGTTAGTTTTATAAAGTAAGTTGTTTTTAAAATTTTTTAATTTTATTATAAAAAGGTTATTTATATTATTTTTACGCTTTATATAATAAAATAACCTTTAAATAAACCTTTTAATATAAAAATTAATTTTTATTTATATATATTTATATAAAGATTTAATTAAATAAGTTATTTATATTAAATAAAATATATTATTATATTAATATATTATAAATTTATTTAAAATATAACGCGTAAATTATATATATTTATTTATATAAACGAAGTTATTAATAAATAAATTATAAAGTTTTTAAGTTATTAATTTATTTAATTTAATTTAATATTATTATTTTTAATTATTTTAATTATAAATTATATATAATATTTATTATATTTAAAGTTAATTTTTTAGTTTTTATTTATTTTATAATAAATAATAATTTATTAATTTAAGTATAAAATATATAAATAGTTATTATAAAAAAAATATTATTAATAATAGTTTTATAATATTTAATAGATTTTTTTTAAACCGAAATAATTATTAAATTTTTTTTTTAAAAGATATATTTTAGTTAAATAATATATTATAAATATTTGAATATTTAGTGCTTATTTTATTAGCTTCGGCTGTTTTGCTAGCTTTGTTTTTTTTATTTTTTTTATTTTTTTCTGCTGTTTTACTTACTTTAGCTAACTTATTTGCCTCGCCTTTTTTTTTTTTTTTTTTTTTTTTTAATTATTTTTATATACTATAAAAAACTTTATATTATATATATTTTAAGTTTTATATAATGTTTAATATTTTTAAATAAATATTTAATATTTTTTTTTTTTTAATTCTTTTTTTTATTATAATTTAAATAATAACTTAAATAAACTAAAAAAGTTTAATTTTAAAAAAAAATTAAATTTAAACGTAATATTAATATAAATTATTAAAGATTATTGTTTTAAAATAGCTATATATTAATAATATTATAAAAGCTTTAGTTTATAAACTAGTTATATTATTATATTATTAAAATATTTTTATTTATTTTAAAAGTTTTATATTAATTATTTTTATAATAAAACTAGGTTTAAATATTTATTTTATATACTAAATAAATTAATTTATTATATAGTTAAAAAATTATATTTAATTTTATTTTTAAAATTATTACTTAAGCTGGTTTTTTTTTTTTTTTTTTTATAATAAAAATAATATTATAATTTTTTATTAGTTTATATTTTAATTAAATTTAATATTAAACTATAATTTATAAAACTATATAATATTAAGAATATATTATTTTATTAATAAAAAAAAAAAATATATATAAATAAATATTTTATTATATAATATATTTAATAAACTTTTATTTAATATAAATAATTAATCCTAACTTTATTTTATTAAAATAATATTTTTAAAAAATAATATATAAAGCCCGTTATTTAGTTTTTTTATATTTAAATTGTTTTAATAATTTATTAATTATATATAGTTAAATAAAGCGGAATAATTATAGTTATTAGTTTTAAAATATATTTTTATTAACTTTAAAATAAAACTGTTTTTTTTTAAAAATTTATACTTATAATATAATAATTTAATATTAATATTTTAAAATATATATAAGATTATTATATACTTATATTAAAGTTATTTAATATTAAGTTTTTAGTAAAAAAACTTTTTAAATTATTAATAAGTCTTGTTATAATATTTATATTATTTAAACTATTAAAATTAATATAAGTTAAACTAAAAGTATAATTATTATATTTTTTAAAATATTTATTTTTAATATATTTTTAATATTTAAAAATTTAATATTATTAAAAATAATTAGCTTTTTTTTAGCAAATAAATTATTAGCTTTTTTTAAAAAAACAGCTATATATTTATTTTATATAAAACTTATTATTTTTATTTAAGCTTTTATAAATAATTGTTTATTAAAATATTAAATTTTTATTAATAAAATAACTATTATAAGGTTAATTTTTATATTATTATTTTAATAGTTAAAAAGCTTTAATTCTTTATTTAAATAAATAATATAAATAAAGTTATATTATATAAACGTATGCTTTTTATACTTAAACTTTTAAATATATTTATTTTTAAACTATTTAATAATTATTATTATTTATAATATATATTAATTAACTAGTAAATAAAGCTAATTTTTTTTAATTATTTAAAAAAAATTTAAATTATTTTTTAGCTTTAGTATTAAAAAATAAAAAAATAAATATTTTAAAAGCTTTTTAAAAAAAATAAACTTTTTTAGTATTTTTATTTTATTAGAAAAAATATTTGATTTTTAAAAAGGTTTTTATTTTTAAAAGCAGTGTTAACGCTATAAAGTTTAAGTTTAATTTTTTTTAAGTTAAACATTTATTAATTTAATTAATAAATAAATAAAAAATATTTTATTTTATTATAATAAATAAATATACTTATTATAAATTTAAATTATTAATTATTAGTTTATAAATTATAATAAAACTTATATATATATATTTAAACCTGTTTTTGCTAAAGAGTTATAATTTATTATTATATTATATTAATTTAAAGTAGCTTAGCACGGTCTTTTTTAGTTAAAATGGTTTATATATTATATAAGCTTTATATAAAAACTATATTATTTTTAGGAATTAAAGTTGCTAAGATTTAAGATATATTTATAAGTTTAAAATATATATAATTTATATAAAAGATATATTATAAAATATTTTTAAAAAACAATTAAATTAATTAAAAAGTTAAATATAAATAAAAAGCTGTAAAAGCTTTAAAATAAAAAATAAAACTAGCTATAAAAAGTAGCTATTATATAAACTTTTATAAAAATATTTATAAACTTTTAAAAATTATAATTAATTATTTTATATAAAAATATATAAATAAATTAACTTTAAATGTTTTATTTTATTAATAAAAGTTATTTAATAAAAAAAAATATAATAAGTTAATTGTTAACAACGTTTAAAAAAGCTTATAATTATTATAAAAGTATATTTATAGTTTTATATAATAGATTTTAAATTTATATATTAATTATAAGCTAAAGAAAAAAAGTAGCTTTAAAAGCTTTAATCTTTAACAGTAAGCTATTTAAATAATTTATAAATAAATATATATATAAGTAAGCTATAGCACTAGTTATAACCTAGTTATATATATTACACTTATATATACGGGCTAACTATTTACTATTAAAGCTGCTAGCTATAATTATTATAAAATATAATATTAAGTTTAATTAAAATATTTAAATAATTAATTTATTAATTTATAATATAAAGGTTTTAAATTTAAAAAGCATTATAAAAGTTTTAAAATATTAAAAACTATATTATGCTAGGTAATTATAACTATATATATAATTAAATTTTTTTTTTAATAAAAATATATTTTTTTTTTAATAGCTAATTTTTTATAAAATAATAATTTTATTATTATTATTAAACTAAAAGCCCTTTTAACTTAAAAACAAAAAAGCTTAAGTTTTTAAAACTTTTTATTTAATAGGACTTTTTTTATTATTATTATTTACTACTTATTAATTATTATTTATTACTTATTAAATATATATAATATTATAACTAATAACTAAAACAATAATTAAAATAATAACTACGTAAAATATAAATAATTTATTAGTTTTTTTTTTAAGCAGCTATAAAAGCTTAATAAAAAAAATAAAAATATATTAGCTATTATTTAAACAGCTGCGCTGTTTGTTTAAAAAAAGCATAAATAAATTTTTATTAAAAAATAAAAATCGGGCTTAAATAATTAATATAATCCGTTTAACCAGCTAATAATTATTATTATTATTATTTATACTAAATTTATTTATTAATTATTATATTATTTATATAAATTTTTTTTATATAAATTTAATAATTAATTTATTTTTTATATTAATTATTAATTTAAACTTAATATATTTAAGGTTATATAAAAATATTTAAAATTAAAATAAATATAAAATTAAACAGGTTTAAAACAATTAATATATAAATATAAAACTAAATAAATTAAAAATAATTAATATATAAATAAAAAACTAAATAAATTAAAAATAATTAATATATAAGTATAAAATTAAACAAATTTAAAATAATTAATATAATTATTATATAAATAATTTAATAGTTTTTTTTTTTAAACAGCTATAAAAGCTTAATAAAAAAAATAGAAATATACTAGCTATTTTTTAAACAGCTATATTATTTATTTAAAAAAAATATAAGCAAATTTTTATTAAAAAATAAAAATCAGGCTTAAATAATTAATATAATCCGTTTAACCAGCTAATAATTATTATTATTATTATTTATATTAAATTTATTTATTAATTATTATATTATTTATATAAATTCTTTTTATATAAATTTAATAATTAATTTATTTTTTATATTAATTATTAATTTAAACTTAATATATTTAAGCTTATATAAAAATATTTAAAATTAAAATAAATATTAAACTAAACAAGTTTAAAACAATTAATATAATTATTATTAAAAATAATAATAAAAACTTGTTTATTAAACTTAAAGTTTTTTTAAATATTTTATATAATTAAAACTAAAACTAGCTATATAAAATAATTTATTAATTATTAATAAATATAAAAATAAAATTTAGTTTATATTTTATTAATATAACTTTTTAAAATTTTTTTTAATTATATAAAATAATTTATTAGCTATAATAAATAATTATTAATTTTTATTTTAAATTAAAAAAATATATTATAATATTAAAATTTTTAAAATAATTTTTAACTTAAATAAAATTAAAGTTTTTTAAAATATTTTATATAATTAAAACTAAAACTAGTTATATAAAATAATTTATTAATTATTAATAAATATAAAAATAAAACTTAGCTTATGTTTTATTAATATTGCTTTTTAAAAAAAAATTTAATTATATAAAATAATTTATTAGCTATAATAAATAATTATTAGTTTTTATTTTAAGTTAAAAAAATATATTATAATATTAAAATTTTTAAAACAATTTTTAACCTAAATAAAATTAAAAAAGTTTTATAATAAATATAAACCGCTAGCTATTTTAAAGCTAAAACTTTAATAAGTACGTTAAATATATTAAAAGTGTTAAATATATTAAAAATATTAAATATATTAAAAGTATTAAATAAAATAGTTTATATATATATACGGATAAAAAAATAAAAAAAAATAATAAATATATAATAATAATTATATATTTATTTATACTTAAAATAAAAAATAAATTTATTTATATATATTTATTTAATAATTAATTATTATTTATTTATACTAAAATATTAAATATAGCTATATATATACAATAAAAGCTAATAATTATAAAAGGGTTTTTTAAATAAAAAAATAAAATTTTTTATTTAAACAATTAAAAACTTCTTAGCTAAAATTTTAAACTAAAAAAACTTTTGTTTTATTTAATTGTACTTTTTTTGCTAAAAACTTAAACAATATATAATAAAAATAAAAATATATTTTTTAGCTTAAAGTTTTTGTTTAAATATAAAGTTTAAAATAATTAAATTAATTATTTTTAATAATTTTAAATAATTTTAATTTTTAAAAACTATTAAAAATTATTATTATTAATTATTTAATAAACTTATTTAAAATATTTTATAGCTTTTTAAATAAAAACTTTTTAGTTTTTTTATAAATTATATTAATATTATTTATATAAATAAATATAAATATTTTTTTATATAAATAATAATAAAACTTATATAAAATAGTTTTATATTTTATTTTTATAAAAATTAAAGTTAAATTTTTTTATTATAATAAAAATACATTTTTTAAGTTATATAAAACTTTATTAAGTTTTAAAATAATTTAAAATATTTTATAATAAAAAAATTTTTTATATAAACTTTTTTATTAAATTTTATATTTATAAATATATTAATAATATTATATTATTTTAGTTTTAAATTAAACTTAATTATATTAATTATAAATATTTTAAAAGTTTTTTTAATAAAAATAAAAATATATATAGCTTTTATAATATTTTAAAGCTATTAATTTTTTTAAACTATTAGTTTTATTTTATATTTTAAATAATAACCGTGTTTATTAAATTTATATATATATATTTATATATAATTAAATATTAATTTATTTTAAATAATATTTATATTAATTTTAATTTATAACTTTATTTTATAATAATTTTATAAATAGTTTTAGTTTTTTTTTTAAAGCTTTTATTTATAAAATATTATTTAAAATTTTTATAAATTTAAAAAAAAAAATTTAAGTTTTTTTAATATAGTTTTTATTTATTTTAAATATATTTAAAAAAGATATTTTTATTTATATATAAAAAACTTAAACTTTTAATTTTTTAATTTTTTATATTTTTATTAAAATAGTTTAAAAATTATTTTAATAATTTAACTATTAAAGCTTTATTTTTTATTATATTTTTATATATTTTTAAAACGTTTAAACTTTTATTTAAAAATATAATTTTTTAGCAGTTTTATATAATTTAAAGCTAGTATAAAATTAAATATTAAAAATATTTATTAAATTATTAAAGTTTATATAAAATAGCTTAGTTTTTTTTAAAATTTATAATTTAATTTTAAATTTAATAAAATTTATTATAATATTTTAAATTTATAAATTAAGTTTTTTAATAATAGCTATAAAAAAAATATTTAATAATAAAAGTTTAAAAAAAAATTTATATTAAAAAAAAATTTTTAATATAAAATTAATTAAGTTTTATAGCTTTTTTTAATATAAAATATTTATAAGTTATATTTATTTTATTTTTTAATATATTTATAATAATTATATTATGTTTATTTTTTATAAAATTTATATTTTTTATTTTTTTATTTATAATAATAGCTTTAAAAATATTAAAAAACATTTTTAATTTAATAATTATAATTTTAATAAAAAATTTATTAAATGTTTTAATTTTTAATTTTAAAAAATTATTTTTTAATTT
>MU619934.1:0-36449 GCA_025201785.1 Xylaria longipes
TTTTTATTATTTTTTATTATTTTTATTAAATTATTTAATTTATTAATAAAATTAATATTATTTTTAATAATAATAATAATTAATTAAGCTTTAATTATTTTTTTTATTATTTTTTTAAAATAATATTTATATTTAAATTTTTTTAATAATTATAGCTATAAAAATTTATTTATAAATTATAAATATTTTTAAAAGTTTAAAAAAATAGCTTTAGCTATAAATTTTTTATTTTAAAATATATAATTATTTAATTTAATTAATATAATTTTTATATTTATTAATAATATTATTATTATTTAATTATTTATTTATTTTAACTTTAAAAATAAAATTAATATATATAAAACTTTTAATTATTAAAATTAAGCGATTTTAATTAAATATAATAAATAAATAATTAATATATTTTGTTATATTATAAAAATTCTTCTGTCCTATATTAAATAGGTGTGTGTGGGTAATCTACGCTATGTGGACCGTCATTTTAATCCCTTAAATCTGACAGAAGTGGCCCCAATGGCCCTTCATACACCGTCCCTCATCCCTGCCCGTGTCACCTTATCGATATGTCCGCCTAGTTAGAGCAATTACCAAGTCCAGCTGCTGATATCATCGTGCTTCGGTTCAAGGTTATCTTGGAATAATAATACACGTCGGCTGCAGAGTGCACAACAGCACTCATATAGACTCACAGGAGGAGTGTCCAGTTGCATCCGGGACATTGTTGCTTTTACCATCTTCGATAGTCTCTTTGGCGTCTTGAACTTGCTCTCCTGTTTTCCGCGATCCGAGACCATGCGCACGAGACCTACACCCTGAGATTGAGACACACTCGCTTTGACTATTCCACGGACCTGTCAACGGACCATGAGCAGACCATGAGCTTTACTGGAAACCTCTTCTCGAAGCTTGGGCTTGGCGAGGCCGGAATGGCCTCTTTCATGTCCCAGTACACATCTCCCCCCTCGCTCCCCGTCGACGAACACGATCTCGCTGAATTGTCTCCTCGGCCCGAGGATGCGCTGCTAGCAAACGAAGGCGATGATGCCAGTCCGACTCGTAGTAGTTCCGGTACCGTGCACAATACAGTTCAAAGCAAGAGTGACACTGCTAGAATGAAGGCATCTGTGACATTTCAAGAACCACCATGGTCTCCAGGTAGGACTGGGGATGCTATCCATGATTACAGGGCTGGGAAGAGGGCATATAAACAACGCGAACAAAACACCAAAGCGCCTGAGATCTGGCGTCCACCCTTTGCTGCCGACGCTCGTGGTGCACACGCCGAGAACGCCGGTGCTCAACCCTCCTTTTTTGAAAGCATGTTCTTGCCCCGCCCGGCACATGCTCAACGAACACCCTCAACGAAGGTGGACCAAAGCTTCAAACTAATAGAGAGGCGCGAACACCAATTGCAACAGGAGCTTCAACAGCTTTTGGACGCGCAGGACTACGCCTTGGAGAAGCACTTGGCTAACACGACACCCGACGATGACAGTACGCCGCGCTCGGGGACGTCGGTGTCAGACACACCGAACGGGCATGTTATCCCCGTGCGCCAACCCAAGAAAAGGCATATGTCCAAGATGGAGGCGCGTCTAGGCATTTCGCGTTGCATGAGCCAATTGTCGGACTTAAAAAACGAAGAAGAGGCCTACATCGCGACGGCGCTCGGAGAGCGTAAAGCTGCCCTGTCGAGACTGCGAAACCTGTCCACAAAACGGAAGTCTATAGTTGCCGAGATGAAAGCGATAGAATCGGACCGTGACCAGCCGCTCAAGAACGATATCAAGAAAATGGAGCACCAGCACCGCACCGTATGCGATGATATTCTGAAGTTGGAGGAGAGACTCCGTGATTTGAAGCGGACAAAGACCAAACTCGAAACTAGAATCGCCGAGGCAAAAAGCGCCCGGGACTCGGAGCTCAGCGGTTACAAGGGCGCGTTAAACGAATGCGACAAGCGCATCGGTGATATCATGAGCTACCCCGAGGTCTCCGTCCTCGAGATTGAGGGACTTATGGCGCAAGACGCTGATCTTCGCGCCTTGGTGGGCCAGCACATCTCAGGTTTCGAATTCCTTTCGCTCCGACCCGAGCGAAGAACACTGCCCATGGCTAAGGATTGGTGGGAAGGAGAAGTGCAAGTCCTAGAGTTGCGCAAGGTGGCCGTAGATAGAGAGCGCGCCGCCTTAGACGAGGGGACGCAGTTATGGCAGGACATGCTCGGCCGTCTGGAGGAGCACGATCGCCACCTAAAGTCAACGTTCGACGCCATGTCGGATTACTCTTCCACAAAGCAGCAGCAACAGACCTCCAAATTCAACGACCTGGGTGAGATCTTGAAGAGGCAATATGCCATGTGCAAAGAACTGACGCGCGAGCTCGAGCAACTCTACGAGTACACGGAGGCGCAAGGCTGGAAACTGCTCGTCACGGCCCTAGGCGCCGAGATCAACTATTTTCACGGGCTGAGGGCGCAGCTGGGGGATACTTTGCGTTTTGTGGGGTGGGCAGACGGCGTAGTGACGCCTCGGAGCGGTACTAGCACACGTTCGCGCGTAAACTCACGCGACAGGGATGATTTGCTAGGTGTGGACCATGACGATCCCGAGTCAAGGCAGGGCGGAAGAGATCTGGAGGAAGAGATCACCGGCAGCGTCCTTCGCCGCTGGGACGGGACTGACGAGCTACGGCGCTCGACTTCTCGTACTAACACCAATCCCGGCGACCTCCTCGACGAGAAGACAGGACACCGCGAAGACAGCGAGGACGACAACGAGGTCCCACCCGGCCTCTTTAGCGAGGAGGCGCCTAACGAGATCGAGGACGACGAACCCAACACCGGTGAGTTACCGCTGGAGTCATTTTCTTCCCTTTCTAGTAACTTGAGATGTGTCAGGAGTATGTTTCGGGAGCATGTTTCGAGGGCTCCAGAACTGCTTAAAAGAGTAATTACTGACTCCAGCGGTTATAGTACCACCCGAGTTTCTGTCCATGCATAGCCCCTCTCCCAGGTCGAGGAAGGGGAAGGGGAAGGTGGTCGCTGTGTCGGAACCGGAACCGGAACCGGAACGAGAGGGGGAAGCAACTCACGGAGATCGAGATGACGGCGAGGGACAGCGGCCCCCCAGCAGAGCGAGCAGCGCCAATGAAGTCCCGCCAGATTTACTGGCCGAGAGTCATCGTGATGTTGATTAATTTTTCGTTTTTTGTTTTACTGACGCGGGAGAGGTGTTCTCATTATTGCTTTATATCTATATATATATGCCTGTATATATATGCACAGCCGGCTGGCTGAGAAGGCAGAAAGACTATTTGTAGACGGGTTCGGACGGGGTTAGGTTGGGATTTGGGATTTGGCGTTTCTTATGGACGGAAAGACGTATACATACCCCCGGTTTGTACCCCTGATGGGCATTTTATATCAGGTTGCTTGATTCATCTATCTGTTTTTAATCATTAATTCCCCTTAATACAGAAACTGAGCACTGGGTATGACTGCCATGTTTAATCGGTGGGCGGGTTTTTGTGGTTGACACACGCATAATGACAACAACAACATCATGACGACGTAATAGATAGTAGCAGTGGTCTTTACCCCGGATTTCTTTGTGTTCTTCTTGTATATACGTAATCGTCAAAAAGAAGTATGCGTCCTCAGAATAGGATCGTTGAAAAAGATTGCTAGCGCAGACACATAATGCGTGTACCGTTCGTCTCGTCTCGTGCTACCTACCTCTCCGCCATCTACTTTGACTCGACGGCGTATATAAGTCACTGCGGTCATATTTACAGCTTAGTTAGGTACGGTCCTAATCTTGTAGATTTGCTGCTAGATACATATGTACTTAGGTAGCCTAATACCGTCGTCTTAGTTCTTGGTTTCTTCCGTTGGTTTCTCTTTAAGAACCCGTGCCTCGTCCTTTTCTTTTTCCTTTTTATTTATTTATTTACAAAATTTATCCTTCCTTTTCTCTTCTCCTTCCTTCTTCCTGCTGTTCCTCCTAAGTCTTCCATGTCCTTCTGAAATACCAAGTTCCTAGGCGGCGGGCAAAAGGAGCTACAGCCCGCCTCTCACTGGAAGCAGCGTCGGTAAAGCTCGGTTATTCGGCGAAATGCGGGACCGATAACTCACACCTAGGTAGATATTTGAGTAAGTACCTAGGTAGGTACTCGAGAAGCGTAAGACGGTACGCATCCCTCGATGCATGCCGACTCCCTACCGATTTTCATTTATCTTCATATCTACACATGAACCCAAGTCATTCAGATTGAGATCCCCTACGCGGCTTCGCGCACCTATGTGCGCGCGAGGGGTTGAAGGAGAATGTATATCTGGGAAGAACAGCTACATCTATCTACACATGTTCCCCGGATTCAAGCCCATGTAACGCCATACCAAGCAAGGTCCGAAGCAAAAGCAACAGAAAAACCCCCTTTGCATGCAAATATGAAGTGTGGAGAGCTTGAACAGAGAAAAATATGTGTTGAGAGGGGACCTCTTTTTCGTCTCGTCCGCCCCTGTTATATACAGGAAGCTCCGTGCCGATATCCTCCGACATGACATAGCGCCTAGGACTCATTCCATCAATTTTGGAATAAGAGGCTGGAATGAACCGGCCCCGCCGAGCTTTCTGTGTACACTGATATCATGGGAAGGGTTCGAGTAAAGGTCCGGTCATACAGTGAAAGTTGTGAGGGGTGTTCCATGTTCGGCCGTCATCTTCGTATTCGTCGATTCATCGTCTCCTTGTTCGGTCTATTTCAAGGGGTTCGAGACTAGACTCGAAGAATACGGTGTGAGGCTATCGGGTGCGTTCGAAGAACTTGCTGGTCCCGGCGAACGCCACCGACTGATCCAGCACCCACTCGCCGACGCCGAGGTACTTGTTGACCCATTTGTTCATCTCGCCGTTCTCGCCCGTTATGCGTTCACTTTTGACACTGGATCCCGTGGAATATCGATTACAGTCAGCTTCCATCATCTCCATGCAGAGAAGCCTCGTTTTTCTCTTGTCCTCCTGATATCGTTTGGGATGGGGCTCGCGGGAAACTCACGTGAGACCTGTCGAGCGTCGCATGCCGGCGAGGATCGTCGAGACTACAGTGAAAGCGGCGTTAATCATATCGCACAGACGTCGCGGGTTGAGGAACAAACGTACTGAGGACGGCGTCCAAGGCATAGTGGCCTAGTCGCCCGAGCTTCCCCCAGAGCCCAAATGTCAGTAAGTTGAGGAACTGATGGCAGACACATGTTCAGAATTCAGCGTGCTCGACCAACACGTGCCGCGACAGCGAGGTTCATCCAGGGGTCGGTGTAGGCAGGGAGCACTTACAACCATCTTCACTGGAGTGGTTTCGAGTTGATGGGGCGCGGGTTTGTGTTATTCGTTCGTGTTGTAGAAACTCGGCTGACCGATGCGTAGGCTTTATTACGCGTGCAGAGAGAGTGTCGAGTACCAGCTTGGACGTGCACTCGAAAGATGGCGTGTTTCGAGGGTTGAGTCGGAGATGATTGGGACGAGTGACGATAAAGGTAACAGCGGATCGTATGTACCTAGGTACCTACTGCAAGCTGCTCAAGAGCTAAGCCACATGCGGTAAAAGGTCCAGAGGTCCACGGGTCGAGGCCCCAATTCCCCGCTTGGTGCTAAAACTCGAAAGGCTGACGGCAGCACCCGGGGTTATCGACCTACCGCGGCTTAGTCATAGCAGCCCTGCTGGAGCTGTTCTCAAGGACTGGAAGTCAATGCTTATCGGTCGGGTCTATCTTATCAGATGATGCCAAGGCATAGGTCAGTAGATAACCTTGGAACCCCACTTCGTGCTATGCCCAGGTGGTACTGTACCAGGTTCCCTTACCTGCATAGTGGATCGGCCAATGGCGGGGCTGTCAGCACTGCACGGTTTCGTTTTACTGGTCGGCGGGGGTTGTTGGGGGCCTGCTGAGGGTTAGGTAGGGACTGAGGGGTCTTCTGGCAGTGGAGGGGCTCGAAGGGTCCCTGGCGCATTGGTGGGATCTGGTTGGGCTTTGCGGGCTGCATAACGCTGAGGCACTTTTTCTCTGTCCGGTCCCCTCCAAACGCATCCCTACCACCAAACTTCCTACCTGGACGGATTTGATCTGGCCTTGCTCATTGGAACGACGGATTACCGGCTGTGAGATTGATCGATCTGTGGAAATTCTTGTCGTCGAGAATTCCCTCATCCCTCACTCAGTATTTCTCTCAGCACCGCTCTCTCATCTCCCCTACGCTCTTCCACCTACATTCGACAGTCACCAGTCGAAGACCCCTCCGCCGAGTTTTGGGATTGTACCACTCCTGGGTATCGGATTTAGCCATTGACCAAGGTACGTGAATCTCCATGTTTGGGTGGTCTGGTGTTTTCTATCATGTACCATGTGAAACATGGCCGATCCCCGGCACAGACGAGACGTGAGACCAAGTCGTGAGACGAGCCGTTAGGACGAGTAAACTACTGGCTGCTCTGTTCCAAGCTTTCTACACGTGCGGGGTGGCAACAGGTCGAGTACGGGCATTTCGGGCCTGTCTCGTGGAATGACCTGTGGAAAGTCTGGTCGAGTACCTCGTCGATCGTCCAGTCGAGGCAACGTTTCGCAGCTAGGCTTTTCGGCGTTGCTACTGCTGCACGACGCGATTATGCCACTGCTGAAGCTGCTGGGCTCGCTGGGCTGAGGTATATATGCGCGCGGGGTGCTATCTCGTCTGCTCACTTATACTCGACCAAGCTGTCGGGATTGCGTTGTGCTCTTCGATAATTCCATGATATATGTCTAGTGTCTAGTCTGTTGCTCGTTTCTTTGCGTACCTGCTTTCCTCGGAACAAGCAATCTCGTATTGTCGATCAGATGTCGTTGTATGTCAGCCCATTTATTGACTATTCTTGACCAATTTCAGCAAGCAGCCTTGATCCCATCTCTTAACACTACAATCTCCGCCTCGACCTCCACTGTTCACAATGGCCTCTCACAAGCGAAGACAGTCCATTGCGACTAGCGCCCTCGATCACATCAACGTGGGCAACAACAAGATCGAGTGGCTCGCCGCTCTCGACACCGCCTACTCGCCCGAGCACAACTACCGCCGATCCTCCATCATCTGCACAATCGGTCCCAAGACCAACTCAGTTGAGGCCATCAACACGCTGCGCAAAGCTGGTCTCAATGTCGTCCGCATGAACTTTTCCCACGGCTCCTACGGTACGAACCCACGGAGAACAACTACTTATATAAGCGCAGATTGCTGATGACCACATTCTACAGAGTACCATCAGTCCGTCATTGACAATGCCCGAGAGGCCGAGAGGACCCAGGCCGGACGTCCTGTCGCCATTGCCCTGGACACCAAAGGTCCTGAGATCCGAACCGGCAACACCAAGGGAGACGAGGATCTTCCCCTCTCTGCTGGAACCATTATGAACATCACCACGGATGAGCAATATGCCACTGCTTGTGATACCAAGAACATGTACGTCTTTGTAACGCTCCTCCATACCAGGGGCGCCGGGCTAAATCGCTGTGACTAGGTATGTCGACTACAAGAACATCACAAAGGTAATCTCGCCTGGCCGGATCATTTATGTCGATGACGGTATCCTCGCCTTTGAGGCCCTCGAGGTTGTCGATGACCAGACAGTCAAGGTCAAGGCTCTCAACAATGGCTTCATCAGCTCCCGAAAGGGTGTCAACTTACCCGACACCGACGTCGATCTACCCGCTCTTTCCGAGAAGGACAAGAACGACCTGAGGTTCGGTGTCAAGAACAACGTCGATATGGTGTTCGCTTCCTTCATCCGCCGTGGCCAGGATATCCGTGACATCCGAGAGGTTTTCGGCGAGGAGGGCAAACACATCCAAATCATTGCCAAGATCGAAAACCGACAAGGCCTCAACAACTTCCGTGAGATTCTCCGCGAGACGGATGGTGTCATGGTCGCCCGTGGTGACTTGGGTATCGAAATCCCGGCCGCTGAGGTTTTCGCCGCCCAGAAGAAGCTCATTGCCATGTGCAACATTGCCGGCAAGCCCGTCATTTGCGCTACCCAGATGGTGCGCCTCCCTTTTAGCTCACCCCCAACTCTGTCCCGGTCCGTGCCTATGCTTACACCGTGATAGCTCGAAAGTATGATCAAGAACCCTCGCCCAACCCGTGCCGAGGTGTCCGACGTGGGAAATGCCATCACAGACGGGGCTGACTGTGTCATGTTGTCTGTAAGTGATACTAAAGTCTTCTATCCCTTTTAGGTGTTTCACCGTTCCCAGGCTATCTACTTCTGATCTGGACATTGTGGTCACATGATCACTCTGAATATTTCCCTCTTCTAACCGCTCTGCAAATTAGGGTGAGACTGCCAAGGGTTCTTACCCCGATAAGGCTGTGAAAGAGATGCACGAAGCTTGCATTAAGGCCGAGAACTCCATCCCCTATGTCAGCCACTTCGAGGAGCTATGCTCGATCGTGAAGCGACCTGTCTCGGTGGTTGAGTCCGTCGCTATGGCCGCAGTACGAGCCTCTCTCGACTTGAACGCTGGTGGTATCATTGTCCTTTCCACCTCAGGTGACTCGGCTAGACTGCTGAGCAAGTACCGACCTGTCTGCCCCATCTTCATGGTGACCCGTACTCCTAGCGCTAGCCGGTATGCCCATCTGTACCGTGGTGTCTACCCATTCCTGTTCCCTGAGAAGAAGCCCGACTTCTCCAAGGTCAACTGGCAGGAAGACGTGGACAAGCGCATTGGCTGGGGTATCAGCAACGCACTCAAACTGAACGTCCTAGCCCGGGGCGAGGCCGTCGTCGTCGTCCAGGGCTGGAGAGGCGGCATGGGCAATACCAATACCATCCGCATTGTCAAGGCCGACCCTGAGCACCTCGGAATCGGCCAGCTCGAGTAAGGATAGACGCTAGACCAGAAACAACCAAATTTCGGGCCGCTTTACTATGTTGGGAAAAGGGAAGGAAGAGAGAAAGGCATAACGAGTAATGAAGATAAGAGCGTGGTAAACGAAGTGTCAAAAAATGTCGCAGACAGGCTGGAATCCCATTTGTTTTGTTAGTTCTTAGATTCACGGCTGTTAATACCAGGTATAGAGCATGAGGGAACACAAGAAATTTCACACCGTGCTGTCTTATGCTCTTTTGAAAATTTAATCTCGATCGCCAAGGAATCATTCTCGCATCATAAGTAGACATGTATGTAGGTAGATAGAACTTCAAAGTTGCACGGATTCCAACGACACCAACAAGTAACACTACAGCGAGGACAGAAAGCGCAATACAAGAAGCGAGAGAGAACAGTTCCAGGAGTAATTGACGCATTTTTAATTATACAATGGAAAGTACGTAAGTAGCAGCATAGTGTAATCGTAATCCACAAGTGTACAGTAGATGTGAAACAACCCTTCCAACACAAAGGTATTATTATCATGGTTTGATCATATTACCATTAAGACTATTCATCGCAAAAGCCAAGTCAAGCTTTTCTCCAGAATGCATTCCGATAGAGAACGGCCGTCAATATGCCATCATCATCTACAAGAATGTTATTGAGAGAGAAAGAGAGAAGCCGTCATGACAAAGCATAGTGATCGCTAGTCTCATCCCCCGGTTGTCGAGGGTAGGCTCCCGACTGGTATCTACTCAGGTCTTGACTCGATTAACTTCGAAGTTGGTGCCTCGGTTTTTACGAATACCACCTATGTGAGCTCCCTGAGCATCGCTGCAGTATCTGCCACCGCGAACTTTTTGGTAGAATGTGCCTCGAGGAGCAGACTTATCGCTTTCTTGAGTACCTTCGTCGTGGCTGTCGCGGGAGGTATTCCGTCTATCTTTGCCTTGGCAATTGCCATTGTTGCCATTGCTATGCCGAGTGCTGCCGTGATTGCTCTCTTGATGACTGCCTCGGTTTTCTCTTCGGTTTCCTCGATTACTTCCCTGGCTAGTGGCGTGGTTATGATCCCGGCTGCTAATGGGACTGCCGGCTCCATAACCGTTCTCGCGGTTCTCTCGCTTATCATTCCCCTGGCTAACTCTTCGGTGTCCTCGGTCACTGCGCGGATTATCTGCATGGTCGTCCTGAGTTGCAGAGCGAGCCAAGGTTGGGCGTTCGTTTCTCTTGTTTTCCCGCTTTCGTGCCCCTTTATTCCACGCCTTGGTTGCCCTCTCTAACATTGCCAACACGTCCTTATGGGGACTGTCCATATGGGGACTGTCCTTGCGAGTACTGTTAAGCCCCCCTAGATCGAGCTCCTCTGCCGGGACGTGGCCCTCATTGCTGATGATTGTCGGATCAGCACCCCTGTCAAGCATCATCTTGACGGCCTTCTCCCTAACCTGTGGGCGTAGCCCTTGATTAGCGCAGAGGTCGTGGAGTGCCGTGCGGCCCAGGATGTCCGAGTGATTTATCATTGGGCCATTTCTGAGGAACTTCCGGAACAGGTCCACGTTTGTGAAAGTCGAGCCGCAGTACGCCATCAACGGTGTGCTCTGGGCCATACCGAGACTGTCAATCGGCAAGCCGTTACGCAGAAACCAGTCGATAAGGTGTTTGTGGCGATCTTTTAACCTGCAAGCCGCGTGCAAGGGCGTCTCGGGATATGAGGCAGAGATCCTGCGCGCCAGTTCTTGGTGGTAGTAGATATTGCCGAGCCCACAGATGTCAGCGCCGAAGTTACGGAGCATGTCTAGGAACGAGGTGGCAATCTCGTTAATCACGTTGGCCTGTCCATCTTCCTCGTGACTTAACGTCACACTCTTTTCGAAGTAGAAGGACGGGTTATAGGTGGCCATATTGGACAGGAGGAAGAACACGGGTGTCACGAGGTCCCAGTCATATCTCACATTAGGGTCGGCTCCACATCGAAGGAGGGCCTCGAGCTGCCGGAGACGCAGGCCCTGGAGTTGCCGAAGGTCGTCGTTGAATTCCTCACAGGTGGTCTGACGCTTGCCTTGAGAATCCCATAGAGGTTTCTGGAGCATAAGGAGACCAAAGATGGGGGCGCATTTCATGCCCCTGGGGTACTCGGAGACGCCCTCTATGCAACCTTGGGGGACCTGGTTCATATTGGCCGAGTGTGCTCCAAGCATCCTGATGGTCTCCACGGAGCTGTCATGTTTCGACGCCACGGCCCAGTGGATGGGGTACCACGGTATCCAGTTCGAAAAGACGGGGCTGACGTCCGGGCAATTTGGATCTGCACCGTTGGCGAGTAGTATCTGGACGATGGCATCACTGCCGGCGACGATGGCAACAGCCAGAGGGGTCATGCCCTTGCCGAACACATTACAGTCGGGATAAAACCTCCACTTGGAATGGAACTTGACTCGCTCTACTTTTGCGCGCCGGAATTCTCTGGTGAAGCGGCGGTTGACAACAGCAGCATCTTGAGCTATTTGACGTAGGAGAATGGCGGGTTTGTTGGTCACGCAGGCGTGCCAGAGGGCGTAGTACTGTCCATCTTCCACGTTGTACTTGTCCAATTCCGCCACTACGAAGCTGGACACGCGTCGACAAGTTCTGATGAGGCCGAGCCAGTCTTTCTTCTTCTTCAGATAGCCAATGATGTTTAATACAATCTCAGCCGGGATGGTTGCCAGGCTTGCTGGTTCGTGCGCCGTCCTGTCCCGTTTCTCGCATAAACTCCCAGACTCATCATTGACTGCATGTGCGGTCGGATTGCCCGTGGAACCCGACATCCTGATGACAGGTCACGGCTGCGTGCTGCCAGGATATGGAGAGGTAGGATTATGGTCATGGAATGTGTGGCCTAGCGTGGATGAAGGCGGGGGAATATAAGTGAAGGAGTAAAATCGTAGGGAAATGGAAAATGCGATTGTGGTGAGTTGCGTTGTCGGGTGGGAAGGCGGAGGGCAGACATCGAAGCTGTTGTCAACTCCAGAAAGCCGGGGAATGTAGGTAAGTGAATGCCGGTTCACAAGTATGTACGGTTAGGTACTAATGAGATGAGACAGCGCTGTGTCAGTACGGTACTATACCTACCTACCTACCTGGGTATGGTAGTACAATAGGTATTGTAGTTGTGGCAAGATATGTGCAATATGAAGTATTGGAACCTCAAGCTCGCGGTATAATGAACACTGAATGGTGTGCATGGATGTGTATGTACTAGGTACCTAGGTACCTAACCTCCAGGCTTACCTAGTTGCTACTGCTGGCACACGCAATAGCCGCGTACTTGCCCGGAATGATACTTTGCGCATAAGAACAGGGCAGTTGTGAGGGCGCAACTGGGCAGGTACCTACCTAAGGTACTATGTAGAAAGAAGTCACCTGGGCATGTGTAATAACACCATGCGCCTACGTACCTAGTGCAGTTAGCCTGACATCAAACATGTGCGTGGCATAGGTAGGTACCTACTAGGTAGGTAGTCAATCTGGTGGTTGAGCAACAGAGTGCAGGTGGTATAAACGGTGTACTCAGAACTTGGAACGTTTGTTACCTGGTCTGTTATGAAACTTCCCGCTATACACGCTCTTCAGACCTTAAGGTTAGGTACCTATTGCTCCCCCTCCCGCGGACTGGAGTAATGAATGGTGGTGCATGATCCCCCAATGCAGACCGGTCTGCCTACGTAGCATCCCGGGTTTAGGTTCGGCACACAAGGAAACCAACTTTGCAAGTAGCAGCATATGGACACAAACAACAGCAGCATGTCGCATGCGAGGACAACCCCCCGGCCAGAGGCGGTAGGCGGTAGGCGGTAGGCGGCGTGTGACATGATCTTGACGGTGACGGGCATCCATTATACATAGTTGCACACTACCCATCCTCCGAAAACCCAAACCGCACAAACCGCACACTGTCTCGCAGACCCGGCACCCACGACAGCATATAATACCCGACCCGGCTGAGGAAGGGGAACTCCTCGACCCCAGGCGCCTCCAGGTAGCGGATCACCTCCAGCAGTCGGAGGTGGGGATGGATCTTCTCGACGTCCTTCAGATCGTCCACTGCCCACTTGAACACCGACCCTGTCCGACTGACGGCAGCCTTCTGGTCCTTCGCGCTAGCCGCCATGATCGCAGCCTTCATGCAGTCGAAATGCAGCTCACCCTTCTTGAGTCTCTCGACCAGTCGCTTCAGCAGGCCCGTTGCATGCGCGGGCTCCAGATACGACAGCAGTCCCTCCATGACCACAACAACAGGCCAGTCAGTCGGGATTTCCTCCAGCCAAGCATCATCGGTGACATCAGCAGACAGAAGCCGATAATCCTGCCCATCGAGCGAGACAGGGAGAACCTGGCGGCGGAGGGCAACAACCTCGGGGAGATCGATATCAATCCAGCGAGCGTCGGGCCCCCACCCGACTCTCTGATGGCGACTATCCAGGCCGCAGGCGAGATGCAGCACCGTGGCGTGAGGATACGTGGCCAGGAACGCCGCAGTCCACCGGTCGTAGAAGCGCGTGCGCAGCGCGACCGCGGCCGCGTGAGTGGGCGGCATGGGGAGTTTCCCGAAGTCGTAGTCGAGCTTCTCCATAACGCCCTGCGCGTACGGATCGCCAAGGATGGGGCTCTGCGTGGTGGCGTCCGCGGCCCGGCCCAGGAGCGGGATCAGCAGTGTCTCGGCAACGCCTTTGAGGGTGACATTGATTTTCTCGGCCATCTGGTGCGTGCCTAGCCCGTCGGCGAGAGGCGGGGAGTCGGTGGCAGTCGACATGGCTGAATTGAGGTCTCATATCAAGTCAGTTTCGATGATAGTGAATGTGGCTGCGGGGTGAGGTCGCTGTTCAGTGGACGTAGCAAGGATCAGGTCAGTGTTGCTCAGGGGCTTCGATAGGACTAATGGCTAGGTAGGCGTATCCGCCATCCTATGCATATTCGCGTGCAAAGCCTCAAGCTCTCCATCATGCTTCACCTTGCATCTTAACCTAACAGGCTTGCATTATCCATTCTCGGACTGGGTATTTTAGGGTTAAACTTTTTCAATTGTCTCTTCTCATTTTGTCCCTTCTCCAAATTCGACAAAGCGGACCGGAAGAGACTGACGTAAAAATTGAGATGAAATTAATGCATCACAGGTAGTTGCTTTGACAAGATCACGGACAAAGTGCATTCACTCAATTAGAGCGGCAATCGAAATAAGCTTGCCGGAAGAAAATCCGTGTGCCATGTTGACAGGATTTGTACTATATTCGGTTTAGGATAATTCCTGTATCAAGGTACTTACAGATATCCAAAGCCGACAGCAAAGTATCGCCACATTTGAACTCACCAGCTGACCACCTAGGTACAAGTAGAGCACAGGTAAAATACGGTAATAGGTATGATGTTAAAACAAGCGAGGATTATACAGTAGGTCAGGGTTGGTAATTCTCATACTAATTAGTATTTTAGTATGATATTTAGTACACACACTTCTTTAAATAACTCTTTAACTAATAAAGCTAAAAATATATAATTAATGTTATTTTATAGCTTTTGTTATAACGATTTTAAATATATAATTTTTATAAAAATCGAACTTAAACTTAGCTTTATAATCGCATTAGTATAAAATTTTAGTATAAAAATATTTTTTTATACTAATTTGTACTAATCCGTGATTACTTATCCAGGACCCACTTTAAAAATATAAAAAATATATCTTTAAATTAGTTAAAAAAAGAGCTATAAAACGATAATTTTTTCAAATTTCTATCTTGTTTAATTAAAAAGTTATTAAAGAAAAAGTGAGATACTAAAAATACTAATTAGTATGAGAATTACCAACCCTGCAGTAGGTACATCACTGCCACGTTGACCACGTGCAACAAGAACCAGCTTATTACATAGTACCCCGATCGTCCGACTCTCCGACCCTCCGCCCCGGTCGGACTTTGGTCTTTTGTTTGGAGGAATCCCCACATGTGATGGCCCAGCATAATGACATGGGATCTACTGGTATCAAATAACATCAAAATGTTAGCTACCGTACTATGTATGTTATAAAAACCATGCGGGTCGTGTGCCGCGTCTTTATATATCACCAATCAGGTCGAATAAGAGACCATGCCGTGCTATGATAGTATAGGTAAGATCCTGGTCTATTTCTAAGTTTACGTCAAACCTGCATGGCGCCCGACTAGCTGGTACACCACACGTGGATGGTTTACAGTAGCAAGGGAATGGCCCCTTTCGATGACAAACACCGCATCTAATGACCGCGTGTTTACATCTGCCCACCTGACAATGGCGCCGCTTTCAGCATATAACGTGAGACGGGGGCAAGCTGAAACGATCATGGTCATCTTTAGGCTTCAACCCACGTAGCCACATACCTAGTGAGAGCAGGTAGATTTGCAGTAGTCGTTTCGGATGTCACTTAGCCGAGAAATCGTCCCGGGTGTTGCACAAACGCAGACTAACCCCGCCAATACGGCGTTGGGGTTGTGTATAACTTGGCGGCGGAGTTCGGGTATTTCCTCGATGGAGAACGACGAGCTCGAGCGGTGAAATTGTCGTACAGCGAGAGCCAATCGTAGCGCGCTTGCTAAAATGCCTTGGCCACCTACTGTAGATAGTGAAGGTAGAAAGCCGGGGTCGGGGTCGGCCCCCCGGTCTGAGGGACGGTCTTAAGTACGTATATGATTCAAGTATCTATACCATGTAATTTTCGATGAAGGAACGGAGCAAGGGACATTTATATGAAAGCTGTCTTCCATGCCACAGCAGCGTGGTCCGGCTCGTGTTGAATTTTTGTGCTGTAAGTGGGATTGGAACCTTTAGTCGTCATCTTGTGCCATTTAATCTACCGAAATAAATACCTTGTAGCTTCCTCTTCCCGCCCGTCTATTCGCTTCCGCACTGGCAATCACTTCCAGTCTTCGATTCCTATTACTAATTGGATCACATCACATCACATCACATCGCTACGGCTTTAAGCGGAGCTATTCCCCAGGTTTCTACCCCAGGTGTCTTTACCCGAGCTAGCGATCTGGGTGGTTAAAAGCAAGTTGTCGTGGAGGTCTGAGACTTTTACGTGGGAACTGGACTTGACGGAATCCAACTACTCGTTAATCTGACTTTCCAAAAGTTCCAAGTATCTGGTGATCATGTCGGACACCGCTTCCACGTCTGCGGCGACGCACACAGATGGTGACAAGGACCACGATGAGCATCTGCAGCTTGAACGCAAGACGAGCCAGGCCATCGACGAGGGACATGACGCCGATATTCCCTCCAGCGCTGGCTACGTATTAGACAGGGAGGGCGAGCTGAAGAGGCTGCAATCAATAGAGAGTCAAAGAAGAAGACAGTCAGGTGCAACCGCAGAACACACAAACCACGACATAGAAAAAGGGGACACGAGCAAGCAAACAACTGCAGACGATGATGATGAAAATTACCCTAATGTCGTCTGGTGGGACGGCGAAGACGACCCCGAAAACCCCTACAACTGGACGACCACCCGCAAAGTCCTCAACACTGGCTGCGTTAGCTTCCAAACATTTATATCACCGTTAGCTTCCTGTACGTGGAATGATAGAATCCATCTTCGTAAGTCATGTACTGATTGTCGCGCAGCCATATTCGCCCCAGGTGTACCTCTAGTGCTCAAGGAATTCCACTCGACCTCGCTCGAGATCGCCACCTTCGTCGTCTCGGTCTACCTGCTCGGGTTTGCGGCTGGCCCGATCCTGCTGGCGCCGTTATCCGAGATTTACGGCCGCCTCCCCGTCTACCACGCCTGCAACATCGGTTTCGTAGCATTCTCCGTCGCCTGCGCGCTCGCGCCTAGTCTCAACTCTTTGATCGCCTTCCGGTTTCTGGCAGGTCTGTTCGGCGTGGCGCCGGTTACGAACGGCGGCGGCACGGTCGCCGACATGATCCCGCAAAAGCATCGAGGTACGGTCCTGGCTGTGTACAGTTTTGGACCTCTCCTGGGGCCCATCATCGGCCCAATCGGGGGCGGCTTCTTGTCCAATGCCAAGGGCTGGCGGTGGAACTTCTGGCTTCTGGCCATCATCAGCGGGTTTATCACGATTTTCATGTTCTTCGTGATGAAGGAGAGCTACGCCCCCATTATCCTAAAGAGAAAGGCGGAGAGGTTGCGTAAGGAGACTGGCAATGACCTGCTCCGCTCGAAACTCGACATCGGCCTATCCCCGAGCGACTTTTTCAAGCGCAGTGCCATCCGCCCTGTCAAGATGTTCATCTATTCACCCATTATCGCCATCATGGCCCTTTACACCGCGCTTACTTACGGATACCTTTATGTTCAATTCACCACCATGACCGAAGTATTCATGAACCAAGTAAGTGGTTCTCGGAACTATTTTCTTTTTATTCTGGCAACCTTCAGAGTAAAGCATTTCCTTGTTGGGCCTAGAGTGTGTCTAGAAGCTTCTGAAACCCTCGCAAATCGCCCTCAAAATGGCAATAACTGACTCGGGGTGTTGTAGTACGGCTTTTCCACGGCGCTCGTCGGCCTTTCATTTTTAGGCCTAGGATTTGGAAGTATCATTGCAGTCGTCATTTACAGTAGCACATCAGACAAGTATATCAGCAAAAAGGCTGCAGAAGCAGACAGGCTCGCCGAGGAGACGGGCAAAGAGAAGACGGGGATGAAGCCCGAGTACCGCCTCCCGCTTCTCCCCGTAGGCGCCGTCTGCATCCCGATTGGCCTGTTCATCTACGGCTGGACGGCCGAGAAGAAGGTCCATTGGATCGTGCCCATCATTGGGACCGGATTTGTCGGCATCGGCAACATCCTCGTCTTCTTCTCCATCCAGGTAAGCCGCTGGAGTCTTATATTCCCCCTTTTGGCATGTCTCAGAGACATGAATTGCCTCAACGGGCATATTCTACTCTTTCTACTACTGCAAGCTCCCGAAACCCCGAGCAATTCTTACTATAAGTGGAAATTATTGACTCCAGTGTTCTATATAGACGTACCTCGTTGACGCCTTCACCATCTACGCCGCCTCGGCGCTAGCGTCCAACACCATCATCCGCTCTATCGCTGGGGCAGTCTTGCCCTTGGCTGGCCTCGCCCTTTACGATAGACTGGGGTATGGCTGGGGTAACAGTCTGTTGGCATTTATCGCCATTCTCTTCCTGCCCGTATCGTTCTTCATTCTCAAGTATGGCGAGAAACTACGGACGAGATACCCAATCAAGAACTTGTGAAGTAAGCCTTTGAGAGGGTTGTAAAGACATGCTGTATATATTCAACTTAGAGCATAATAACACTGCGAAGTAGCTTGAATAAGTCTTGAGTATTGGTTGACTGATGATCGCCCTCAGTTCTCATGCTGCCTTGTCACGTCAAAATCCAGGTTTTGAATCTCACGGTCCCCTTTCTCACGTCGGTACCCTTCGTGCTGCGAGCAGTGTTGGGTCTTAGAATTGGCGTCTATCGTGGAATTCAGTAGACGAGGCACAACCTACCCGGGCCCAACAACGAATCTGATACATGGCATGTCGAGCCCGGTCACGCGTTTCTTATTCCTCGCTAGGCCATCTATTCCTGATGATATTTACTGGGCTTACTATCCAGATAACCCTCTCGTACAACACTCTCTTAGATCATCTGTCCAAAACAGCGTTGTCACTAATTCCAAAGCTGAAGTTATATATACAAATTTTAGCATTTACTAGCGGAAAGTTTATTCCAGAATGCGCTGGAGCATAGTTTATTTTCCGCAAGAGAGTTCAGTCATACGTGAGTCTATGCGTGCTAGATTCGTGAGAAGCCGGCGTTATTACTATAGCTAACTCGCGCAGGAAGCACGAAGCGGGCTTGTTACGTTCGCTCAAGTTGTATAAGATCTGGTCACTTTTAACTATGGATGTCACGATACCAGAACAAAGAAAAGGTATGTATATAGCCGAAGATTAGCCCACGACCGCTTCGCCCAACAACGATAGTTTATGCATACCCCATACTGGAGACCTTGACAATAGTATATGTCTAGGTAGTTAATAGATGAAACTCATTAACAATCACTATCTAGTAACAGTAGCATACGACTAGGCCAGTTAAGTTTTATCCTAGTGAATAAAAAATATTCGCCACTAGGTATCAACAGTTCATTAATAACCGCTTCATATGAGATCTTGGAAGCGCCTCGCTACCGCCATCAGGAAAGTCATCGGCACACAACTTGAATCCAGCGTGAGCAAAGGATCCTCATACATCAACATTTCGGCGTCAGCTTGTCCAAAGGCGTTAAACAAACCCAAGAGATCCTCGCCCATCTGAAATGTATTAGGGCTTGAAGCAACGCCCTCTGGAGACGGTGTAACTTGAGATAATATGAGCTCAGGATGGTCTTGGTTCTGGTCGAGCACTTGCTGGCTTGCATTCCTAGAACCTTGGTGTTGACTTTTTGAGGCTTCTGATCCTATTTTCAAATCCAGAGTTCGAACGGCTGGTAGCAAACCTCGAATACTATTCTAAAGGTGTCTGCTGGCGAGACTTCTGCACGATAATATGCGCACTAATTCAACTGCTAGCGAGAAACTCTCGTGACATGAACTAAAGAATGTCTTGGGCGCGTTACAGACTGCTAATAGTATGACGGCAAGAGCGCTTAAAAGGAAGTAATTGAATGCGCTTTGTTGTCGGGCGTAGATATCGCTCGTTTCTGCCAGGTCCACGAGAACCTGAATTGAATCTTTGGCAATGTCTACTACGAGTCGTGCGCTATGCAGGTCGGCATATACGAGACTTGGAGATAAGACATGGTGTCTATGAACTAGGGTCCGAAGGTGGTTGCCACGGAGGTATAACATGGCACATAACCGGCGTAATATCCGTGGCTGGCTACGTAGTGTAAGCCCGAGCCGGGGGTGATTAAATTGGAGATGAGCTGGGATACTATCCAGCCAATTCCGGATGAGAAATTCTGCTGAAATCTTTTAGTAACTGTACTTGTAGCCGGTATTGGAAAGTGAACTCCGCATGTGTTTTAGGCACAAGAGAGTTGGAATAGCTATGAAGTTCTTACCTAGATATTTTACTTGATCTGGCGGAACAGTGGTTGTAGGTGATCCGTATTGGGGAAACGCGTCCCAAACTTTGCTACAAAGCCTCCCATAACCTACCATGCAACGCAAATGATAGAAGTATTCTCCCTAAATACAGATTCAACAAGCGAACCGTGGGTAATAATGTACGATAACCTACTGGTTCTGGTAATTCAGGGTCAATATCATGGTCGCTCAAGGCGAAGGAAAGGCCTATTCCCAAGCTCCATCTCCGATCTAAAGCGTAGACACACCAAAAAATTCTTGTTCCCTTTGCCTGGTGATCTACCGACTTGTAATTATCCACGAGACTCCGTCTTCGATGGAGACTCATTTCAAGAGCCATCCGAGCCGCATTACCAATGGTTCTCTAGGCCAGACGATCTTCATCGCTTTGGAAATAATAAACACCGTAATTACTCATTAGTATAACTCTAGAAGAAAGGCAACATCATCTTTCGGACTTCCCATTGCTGTAAATCCCTCAGGTCGACATCTGATGACCTGGTGACTTGTGCTGCTTTCTTATCAGTCGAGTCAATGAGCCTTGAGCTTAATGGATTTCTACCTTTGGGTTCAATTACCACGGCTATAGCGACGGCTACCTTGAGGATGTTGATGTCTTTATCTTCAGACATATCTAGCATGAGCCTGGAGTCAGAGCCCACGATCCCCATTTGCCTAGCGAGCTCCTTCAGCTTCATATCGGCCACCACGACGAGCTCATCGCTGTTGATGAAGGGGTAGAGGGCTTCGATTTCTTCGTGGAACACGGTAATCAAACGACGAACTTCGGGCAGGGCTATAGCAAGAAGTGGGTCCCGGATTGATGATAGGGGTTCAGGGGTTAAGTTGATGATAGGACTTCGCTCTGGGGTCGACTCCGTAGATGGTGTTAGAGACTGCAAGCCGCATGTTGGGTCAATTGGGTTGGGAGGAATTCCCATTAGGGAAAGGGAGGCCTTAGCGGCATCTAAGCTGAATGCCGACTGCGTATGGCCTACGAACAGCGGCTGCTGTGGTTCATGTTGACGGGAGCTTGTTGTGGCCGAGTATTCAGGTTCCTTCGACTGATTGAGATTATTGGTACTGCTGGGCGGTGATGAAGTACAAGCAAGCAGATCTAGTTTCTCGATCGACAATCTCAATTCCATCTATATTAACTAAGTAATTAATATGTCCTGTTATACTGCTAAAATTCTCGTGTTTTATATAATATAAGTGTAAGTAGTTACGGCTTAGTGGCTTATAGCGGCTTAGCTGGTGGCTTGGCCTTGCACTAGCTACTACACCTAACACATTTACTACTAGTAGCTGCTAGTTGCTTAACAGCTGCCCTATACCCCATATATAACTTACTTAGTGTAAATTTTATAGCTAGATTCCTTGCTTCTTTTTTTTCTTTATTCATAAATTTTTATATAATATAATATATATTATTAAAACTTTGTTTTTATTAATATATAAAGTATAATATAAATAAATAATGCTTAAGTTTTTAGCAAAAAAAATATAACTAAATAAAATAAAGGTTTTTTTAGTTAAAAATTTTAGCTAAAAACTAAAAGCTTTTTTAACCTAGGGGTAAAAAAGCTTAAGTTTTTAAAACCTTTTATTTAATAACACCTTTTTTTTTATTATTATTTATTATTTACTAATTATTATTTATTATTTATTAAATATATATAATATTATAATTAATAACTAAAATAATAACTAAAACAATAACTATATAAAATACGAATAATTTATTAGCTTTTTTTTTTTAAGCAGCTATAAAAGCTTAATAAAAAAAACAAAAATATATTAGCTACTTTTTAAACAGCTGTGTTATTTGTTTAAAAAAAGCGTAAATAAATCTTTATTAAAGGATAAAAATTAAGCTTAAATAATTAATATAATCCGTTTAACCGGCTAATAACTATTATTATTATTGTTTATACTAGATTTATTTACTAATTATTATATTATTTATATAAATTTTTTAGATATAAATTTAAGTTTATATAAAAATATTTAAAATTAAAACAAGTATAAAACTAAATAAGTTTAAAATAATTAATATATAAATATAAAACTAAATAAGTTAAAAATAATTAATATATAAATATAAAACTAAATAAGTTTAAAATAATTAATACATAAGTATAAAACTAAATAAATCGAAAACAATTAATATAATTATTACATTAATAATTTATTAGCTTTTTTTTTAAGCAGCTATAAAAGCTTAATAAAAAAAACAAAAATATATTAGCTATTTTTTAAACGGCCGCGCTGTTTGTTTAAAAAAAGCGTAAGTAAATTTCCGTTAAAAGATAAAAATCGGGCCTAAATAATTAATATAATCCGTTTAACCAGCTAGTAATTATTATTATTATTATTTATATTAAATTTATTTATTAATTATTATATTGTTTATTATTTATTTTTTTTATATAAATTTAATAACTAGTTTATTTTTTATATTAATTATTAATTTAAACTTAATATATTTAAGTTTATATAAAAATATTTAAAATTAAAATAAGTATAAAATTAAACAAGTTTAAAATAATTAATATAATTATTACTAAAAATAATAACAAAAACTTATTTATTAAGTTTAAAGTTTTTTTTAAATATTTTATATAATTAAAACTAAAGCTAGTTATATAAAATAATTTATTAATTATTAATAAATATAAAAATAAAACTTAGCTTATACTTTACCGGCGTTATTTTTTAAAAATTCTTCTAGCTATATAAAATAATTTATTAGCTATAATAAATAATTATTAGTTTTTATTTTAAATTAATAAAATATATTATAATATTAAAATTTTTAAAATAATTTTTAACCCGAGTAAAATCGAAGTTTTTTTTAAATATTTTATATAATTAAAGCTAAAGCCGGCTACGTAAAATAATTTATTAATTATTAATAAAAATAAAAATAAAACTTAGCTTATATTTTACTAGTATTATTTTTTAAAAATCTTTCCAGCTATATAAAATAATTTATTAATAATAATAAATAATTATTAGTTTTTATTTTAAATTAATAAAATATATTATAATATTAAAATTTTTAAAAAAATTTTTAACTTAAATAAAATTAAAAAAGTTTTATAATAAATATAAACCGTTAGTTATTTTAAAGCTAAAACTTTAATAAATATTTTAAATATATTAAAAATATTAAATATATTAAAAGTATTAAATAAAATAGTTTATATATATATACGGATAAAAAAAGAAAAAAAAAGTAGTAAGTATATAATAATAATTATATATTTATTTATACTTAAAATAAAAAATAAATTTATTTATATATATTTATTTAATAATTAATTATTGTTTATTTATATTAAAATATTAAATATAACTACGTATATATAATAAAAGCTAATAATTATAAAGGGGTTTTTAAATAAAAAAATAAATTTTTTTATTTAAATAATTAAAAACTTTTTAGTTAAAGTTTTAACCTAAAAAAACTTTTATATTATTTAGTTATATTTTTTTTGTTAAAAACTTAAATATTTAAAAAAAAAAAAAAAAAAAAAAAAACTATATAACTTATATAAGCTTATAAGCTTATATAAAATATATTAATATTTTAGCTAAAAATTAAACCTGGGTTTTTTAAAGCTTAAGCTTTATAAAAGTATAAATAAACGTTATATTTTTAAACTATTAAAGTTTTTTTTTATATTATAATTATAAATAATTAAAGCTATTTATTTATTTATTTATAAAATAGGTTTAAATAATTTAATTATTTTTATTATTTAAAAACTATAATAAATTATATAAAACGTTATAAAATTAATATTAAAAACTTTTTAAAACATATTAATATAAGTTAAATATAAATATATATTATTATATAAAAATTTAAATCTTTTTATATAACTATAAAAGCTATTTTATTAGTTATATATAAAAAAGCAGGTATAAAGCTTTTTTTGTTGTATAGTTTAAAGATTATAAACTTAGTTTTAATAATATAAATTTTTTAATAATATAAGTTTTAAAGAAAACTTTATAATAATTAGTATTAATTTATAGATTTAATAACTGTTTTTTTTATTAAGCTTTTTATATTTATTTTTGCTTAATATTTATATATTATATTTTTATTAAAATTTAATATTTTATTTACTGCTGTTTTTATATAAAAAAGAAAATATAGCTATAAATAATGTTTTAATTTAATTAATATAAAAAAATAAAAGTTATTAAAACTAATTAGCTATAATAATTATATATATATATTAATAAAGCTTGTTTTTTTTTATATTTTTTTAATTAATGTTAAAGATATTATATTATAGCTTTATTTTTATAATTTATATTTTATAATAATAAATATAAAGGTTAAAAAATAGCTTTTTTTAATAAATAATTTAAAGTTTTAAACAAATTTTAATATATAAAATATATTTAATAATATTAATAATATTTTTTATAAAAAGTTAAACAGCTGAATATTTTTTATTATTATTAAAAATATAAATATTATTAGTAGTAGTTAAATAATAATAAATATTTTATTAGCTGCTTTATATATATAAGTTTTAAAATTAAGTATAAACTTTTTAAAAATATATTTTATATTATTAATTATTTTAAACCTTTAATAAATATTATTTATTATAATAATTAGTATATTTATTATAAAAACAATATATAAATATTTTAACTATGTTGTGATATTAGGATTAACTGCTTATAAGGCTACCTACGTACAAGGATGTACATATAATATTAATAATTAAACAGTAGCTTAATTACCCCGTGGCCTGATTAAACAGGTGGTGTACGTTTGTAGAATTCTTTGTTTATAAAAAAATTCTGTATACGAAGGCTTTTTTTTTATATATTTAGCTAGTTAGTTAAATAAATCAATATAAAAAGCTATTTATTTTATTCTTTTTTTAAACGTATAATATTATACGCTTTTAGCTATTTAATACTAATTAGTATTTTCGGCTAAAGAATATAGATTAATAAAAGTAAAAACGGAATTTTAACCTTAATTATATTTTAGTATATTTTTTTATACGGATTAAATATTTTATATTATATTTTAGTTTTTTTAATAATATTAATAAAAGAGAAAGATTAATTATTTTTACGTACTTTAGCTTAGCTTTTATATAAAAGTTTAATTAATAACGTATAATTATATTATTTTTTAATTATTATTATATAAACTATATAAAAGTTTACTTTATAATTAATGTTTTATATTTATAACTATGTTAAACAACGGTTAATTGTATAAAAGCTGTTAAAGGTAAATATATAAAAACGTTAAAGTTTTTAAAAAATAACTTTAAACGTTTTTAATAAATATTTTATATAAGTTTATAGCTAAAGAAATTGTTAAATATACTAGTATTTTTTTAGCTTTTATACGAAGGATTATTAATTTATAAATATATAATAATATTTTACGTAATTTTTATATAATAAGTAAAAAAGAGATTAATACGTAGGCGGCGTATTTATATATTAAGTATAGCTAATTAAAATATAAATTAAAAAATCTATAAAAAATATTAGTAAAAGATTTTAAACTCGCTGGACTATAAATATTATAATCTATTAATATTAAGATTATTAATAATATTTATAATATATTTTATATAAAAGGTGTATTAAACTAAAAGCTGGTTATATAATTAAAAAAAAATTATATTATATAACTTGTTTAAAGTAAATTTATTTTATTATACTAACTTTAAATCTTTATATAGTAATTTTAAATATTGTTTATATTTTTTACTTTAAATTAATAACTTTTTAATTAAAACTTTTTTATATAATAAAATAGCTTTATAATATTAACCTTTAAAATAAAAGTATAATTATAAGAGGACTTTTATATATAAAGTTAAAAAAAGCTTTTAATTTAAAATAATATATTATTATATAATAATAAATAATTAAAAGTATATTTTTAAAAAATATTTTTATTTATTAAACATTATTTATTATTAATATTAACTTATAATTTAATTATACGATTTAAAAATATGCTATATTTTTAATATATAAAAAAATACTTAGTTTTTTAATATCTTTTATAAACTTTAAAGCAACTAATATTTTATATAATACTAAATATAAAAATCTTTATATCCTGGATTTAGATTTTATTTATATATAATATATAAAACGGGATTATTTTATTAACGAAATATTAAATATTTTTTAAAACTTAGTAAAAAAAAAAGAACTATTCCAAAAAGCCGTATAATTTATTTTACAATAAAGTATAACAATTTGTTAACTTTTGCTAAAAGCTAAAAATTATAAAAGACTAGTTTTATATAGTATTTTTTATTATTTTAATTAATTATATAAAAGATTATTATATAGTTATATTATATTAGTTTTAATTATATATAAAAAAAAACGTATAATATTATAAATTTATATTTTAATATAGTTATAAATTATAACTAATATTAAATAAATTAAATTAATATTATTTTTATATAAATATATAAATAAAAAAAAGACTTCTTTTCGTACGAAATATTAAAAGTTATAATTAATAAGTTTTTTAAAGTATAAAAAATATTTAAAGTAAAGTATTTAAAAGAAATATATTTTAATATAATTATTATATAAATATATAAAAGTATACCGGAATTTAAAACAGTATTTATTTTTTAAAAACTTACGTATAAAAGCTTTTTTTTTAATTTTTGATTATATTTATAAGTTAAAAATAACTTTTTAAATAAATATTTTGTATAAAAAGTAAAAAATATTTATTATATAAACCAGCGATATAATTAAACAAAATATTATCCCGTATAATATAAAAACGCTAGATAATATTTTCGTTATTTATAAAAATAATACCCTAGCTAAAAGTATACGAAGAATTTTAAAAACTATATAAATATAAATAATTTTTAAAAAAATCTTTATATAAATAAATAGTATTTTATTTGCTAAAAAAAATTTATTAGTTAATAAACTATATTTTTTATAAAAAAGTTTATACGAAAAGTTAATATTTTAATATATATAAAATAATATTTTATAATAAGCTAATACTAGAAAAGTTTTTTATTTATTTTATTAAATATAAAGGTTATTTAAATATATATAAAAAAAAAAAAAAATTTAATATAAGCGATAAAAGCGTTATATAATATTTTATAAATAATATATTTATATATTATATAATTTAAAAAAATATTTAAATAATAATAATAAATTAATTTTTTAACTAATTTATATTTAATAACTAATACTATATAAAATATTAAAATATTATTTAAAATATTAATATTTTAAAATTTTTAACTATAAAAAAACTTTAAATAATAATATATGTATAAAAGAATTTTAATATAAAGATTATTTAAAAGTTTAAAATAGTTAAAGTTAGCTTTAAAAAAAGTTATATAATAATTTTAATTAGTATTATAAAGGTTAATAATAAAATTAATTATATAATATTTTATATATTAAATACTTTTATTCCGTTTTTATTTTTATTAGTAAATACGGACCGTTTAAAAGGTTATTTTAATAATATAAAAGATATTATTATATAAAAAAATAAAAGAATTATTTTTATTATACGTAAATAAAGTTATTTATTTTTTAATATTTTTCTATATAAAATAATTAGTTATTTTATTAAAGTTAAACTATAACGCTTATATAAACGTTTTAAATACTTTTATACGGAAAAATTATATAAAATATTAATTAAAACAAGATATAAAGTTAAACAATTAATTTTAAAAAAAATTTAAAAGTTTTATTATTATTATTAAACATATAATAAAATATTATATTATTTTAAATTTATTATTAAAAACAACTATAAATTTAACTATAAAATAATTATAAATATTATACGGATAAATAATTAAAATATATTATATATAATTAATGCTATAATATTATTTTAAACAGTTATTTTCTTAAAGTTTATATCCGCACAAAATATATAAAAAGTATTATATAAATATTAAATTAATATTTATTAAGGACTTTTAAATAATATTATATATAACTTAAAAATAAATTTTTTATTAAATAAATTTTAAAAGTACATAAGTATAATAAGCGTATAATGCTATAAAATACTTATTAAAGTATATTAAATAATTAAAAAAGTTAAACAAGTAATATAGTTTATATATAAGCGGATTATATAAACAAGCGGATTATTTTTTATTAAAACGTGTTATTTTAACTTTATCGTGTAATAACTATATAATAATATAATATTTATAAATTTTAAAAAAGCTAATATTTAATTAGCTATTATTATTATTTAACCGCCGCGAAAACTTAATATTTAACGCGCTTTTAAACTATACAGTATTTTTTTTTTAATACTACGTATTAAAATAAACAAACGTACTATATGTAATAAAACCTATACTAATATATATAAATTTAATTTAATTAAAAAAATATTTTTTTTAAATATATTTTTAATTTAAATAAGCAAGGATATTTTTTTACTTATAGTACTATAAAAAATATAGCTAATTTTTTTTGCGATTTATATAGCGTATTTTTAATTAATAAATAATAAGCTTATAATTTTATTAATTATTATAAAAAGTTTAAAATATAGTTTACGCATGTTTATAATTATTAAAAAATATTATATAAAAATTTAAAAATTATTAGCGTATAGTTTAAGCGTTATATACGCGTAAAAATATAATATAATATTTATAATAATAATATTTAAAACTTTAATAAAACTAGGTTTATAATAAGCTAGATTTATTTATATATAATTATTATATATGTTAATTAATATAAAAAATATAAAATAGTATAGGTTAATAATAAAAAATAATTAATAATAATTTATTTTATTAATTTACGCGGTTTATTTATTTTTTTATATATTATTTTTTAAAACGTTTTTTATTTTTAATATTAATATAAAAATAAAATAAATAAAATATTTTAAAAAATATTTTTAGCTGCTATAAATAAATATATATTAATTATTAATATTAAACTAGTATAAAAGTTATATATTAGCTAAATTTAAAAAGTTTTATAAAAAATAAAATATTATAATTATTTTTTTATTTTTTTATTTATTATATTTAATATAATTATTTAACATTAAGCTTTATAATATATTAAAGCGGGCGTACAGTTGTTAAATTAATATATTTATTAAATTATACGTTAACTATATTATTAAACCTAAGTTTTTTATCGCGTTTAAAAAAACCTATTTTATTATTTTTATAAAATTAAATATTTTAAAAAGTTTCCAAGGGTTAAAATTAATACTTTATAATTTACAAACTATAATTTTAAAACTAAATATATAATTATAATTATTAACGTTAATTTTTAATATTATTAACTTATTTAAACTTTAAATTATTTAAACGTTAAAAACTATTAAAAAAATAACCGTATAATTAATTTTTATTAAAAATTAAATTTTTAATTATTAAAAAAAACTTTTAAAGCTAATTTTAAACATTATTAACTAGTTTATAAAATTAAATTAAATATTAATATATTAACTTACCTTTATAAACAATAAAGTTTTAAAACTTTATAAAATAAATAAAACATTAAACAAACGCTAAAAAAAAAAAAAAATTATTTATAAAACAAAAACAGTTTTACTATAAAAAATATAATTAATTTAATTATTTAAAAAAATATATAAAATTTAGTATAGTTATAAACGTTAAAAAATTATAGTAGTAGTAAGCTAAGTTTACCGCGCTAGCAATAATATAAACAGTATAATAAAACCAGCTATAATATAAAAACTTATAATAAAAATATAAAAACAAATAATAAATTAAAATCCGATTAATTTTTAATAATAAATACTTTAATTATAAAGTTATTAATAATTAAACCTAATAGTTTAATAAAAAATGATCCGCTCGTTTATATAATCCGCTTATATATAAACTACGTTATATAAATTATTAAAACAAGCGTACGATATTTTTTAAAAAAAAATTAATATATAAATAAATAATAAATTAATTCTATAAATAATAATTAAAGCGTTAAACAATATAGCTAAATTAAACAGTTTTATATTAACTTTTTTTATTTTTAAAGTATATTTATATATTAATAAAAAAATATTTTTTTTAACCCTTATATAAAAAGCGGTAGCTATTTAAAATATAATAAAAATACTATATAAAAACTATATAAAAGTTAAGGTTAACTATATAATTAAAAAATAAAACAAATTATTATTATATAATATATTTATATTTCTTTTTTAAAGCAAAATTTTAGTATTAAAAAAAAAAAAATTAAAAAAGCTTATATAAAATTAAAATAATTAAAAAATTAAATATTATTATTAACTTAATTAATAAATTAATATATTTTTGTTATACGTAGGTTAAGCTATATTACTGTATAAAAAATACCTAAACTAAAAAAATAAAAAATAATAACATATAATAAGTATAGCCGGCAGTAATATAAAAAAAACATAGCCGGTTAAAAAAAAACCTATTATATATTTATTATATAATATTAAAATATTATAAATATTTTTAACTTTAAAAAAATAATAAGTTTTTAATTTAACAATTAAGCTATATACGGATAAAGTTATTATAACTTTTTAAAAGCTATTTAAAAAGTTGGATATAATAAAAATTAATAAACTAGTTACATAAAGTATTTTTAAATTTATTATATATAACCTAGATATTTATAGGAAAAAGTATATATTTAAGTTTTGTTTTATATATAAAAAAAAAAAAAAAATATTAAACTATATAAAAAGTTAAAACTAGTTATATAAAAGTATAATAATATTAAAAAGGATATAATTTTTATTTAGTTATTAATAATTTAACAAATAAGCTAACGGTTAATTTTAACCTTAAAACCTAGCTTTATACAAAACTTTAAAATATTATATAAGCTTAAAAATATTACCTAAGCTTATATTTAGTTAGAAAATAAACTATTGCGCGATATTTATACTTAACTACCCCTAGAGCTAAAAAATAAATATTTTTTAAGGATTATTTTATAAATTATATAATTATTATATAGCTTAGTAAAATTTAAGCTATATTAGTTTAAGATTTATTATTAATATTATTAAGAAAAATTTAAAATATAAATATTTATATATAACTTATATTTATTATTAATATATAATAGACCGAACATTTTTAAAATAATTAAAATATAAACGGATAATATTTTAAGCTTTATATCCCCCGAAACTTTTAATATAAAAAAAAAAAAAAATTTTAATAAATAAAGCTTTATGCGAAGCTTAAAAAGATTTTATTTTTTAATTACTTAATTAAATTTAATAGTAAGAAAATTTTTATATACGGATATAATATTATAATAATTTAAAAAAGCTAAGCTAAAAATTTAACTAAAATTAACTCTTGTACAAAAGGCTTTATTTAAGCTTATATTTTTTAATAAGCTTAAAAAACGTATATTAATAGTATATACTAACTAAAAACAGCGTATAATTTTATTATTATAGTTGAAATAACTAAACTATAATTAAATAATATTAAAACGTTAAATAAACAAATTAAATAATAAAAAAATAACTTATTTTAAAGCTTTATGTTTATTTTTTTTAATTTTTATTATATAAAACTATTTATTTTTATAAACGGATTATTTATAAATAATATAAATATAATTTTATAGCTTAGATTTATTATTATATTAATAGTTAAAACTTATATAAAAGATTTAATAAACTTAAATTTTAAAATTAAAAATAATATTATATATTAAAATTAAAATAAATATAAACAAGTTATTTATAACGTTTTAACTAGCAAATTATATAGTATAATAAACGGTTTTAATAATATTATTATTTTTTATATAATTTTTTAAAAAATTATAAAAATATTTAACCTATTTTTAATATTTATTATTTTATACTTAAATTTTAAATTATTATATAATTGTTTAATGAAGTTAAAAATAATATTAAAAAAAAATTAATAATTAATATTATATTTTTTTAAAATATAATAAATTAACAATAAAAATAACTTAATAAATATATTTATAAAACGTATATTAAACTAAATATTTAAAACTTTAATTTTTATAAATAAGTTATTTATATAGGTTAAAATATTTATTAAAAAACCGTAAAAAGAAATATATTATATATAAGTATTAAAAAAAGTAAAAAAATAAAAAATAATAAAAAATATTTTATTTATATTTTAAAAAGTTAAAACGTATAATTATTTTTTTTTTTTTTTTTAAACAAAAAACCTTTTTTTTTTTTTTTAAATTATATTAAAAATACCGGGCTCCGTATAATTACTAAATATAAGCTTTATATATATTTTTTTAAAATTTAAAAACCTGATAATAACCTATAAATAATAACCTAGTATAATATTAGTAGCTGCTTTACGAACTATTTTTATATAATAAAATAATTATTCTTTAGCTTTAAATTAAAATAGTTTAAAAATACTTTTTATAATAAATAAACTTTGTTTAAATATTAGCAAAATTATTAATGCTTAATACTTTAAATAAAATATTATATAATAAAGCGGCGTAAACAATAGCTTTTTTAGTTTATTATATAATAAAATATATTAGTTTAAAAATATATAATAAATTATTTATATAAAAAGAAAAATAAAATATATATATATATTTATATAAAAAGTTTATATAAGTTTTTAATAAGCTTAATTATTAGTTAAAAAATTATAAACTTTTATATAATTATTGTTTTTTAGCCAAAAAAAGTTTTAAAACTATAAAACGTTATTTAAAACAAGCGGCAAAAAGCGTAAGTAAATAAAAGTAGCAGCAGGAGCAACAGTAGCTATTTTATTATTATTATTAATATTATTATTACTATTTAGTAGTTTTATTATTAATATAATACTTAAAATAGTAAAAGAACTTTATATATAAAAATAATAATAGTAGCAGTAAAAGTAATACTGCTGCTGCTATTTTTACTACTATTATTACTATTATTATATAATAACTATTATTTTTTAATTAATATAATTTTAAAATAATAGCTAGGGCATATATATAACGGATATATATATATGTGTATATATGTATATATATATATATTTATATTCACAAGCTTAAAAAAAAAAAAAAAAAAAAAAAAAAAAAAAAACGTAGTAAAAAATAATCTGTTTTTAAGTATAAAAGCTAAAAACGTATATTTTATTTTATTCGAAGTAAATATTTTTAAGCAGTAAAAAAAAATAGTTATATATAAAAAGAAGCTACGTATTAGCTTTTTTTATATAATAAATATTACGTTATTATATAACTTTTATATAATAAGTAAAAAATATTTTTTTTATAAATTAATAGTTTAACTTATTAATATTTAATTTTTTTAGCTATAGATTAGCTATACGTTATAATTTATATTTTTTTTTTATATTTAAATTTTTAAATTATTTAATAATTATATAAAGGTATATTATAGTTAAAAAAAAAAAAGCTAGTATTATAATATTAGGATTAACTATTTATAAAGCTACTTACGTATAAAAATATACGTATAATACTAGCAATTAAACAATAGCTTAATTACCCTGTGGCTTAATTAAACAAGTAGTGTACGTTTATAAAATTCTTTACCTATAGGAGAATTCTACGTACAAAAGCTTCTTTTTCGTATATTTAGCTAGTTAGTTAAATAGATTAATATAAAAAGCTATTTATTTTACCCTTTTTTTAAACGTATAATATTATACCCCTTTAGCTACTTAATAAACTATATTAAAATTTATAATTAAGTTTATTATTTAAAGTATAATCTTTTTAAAAATATTTTAAGCTATAATATATTTTAATAAAAATATATATACTAGCTATTTTTTAAACTAAATAAAACTTAAAACTATTTAAATATTTAAGCTATATTTTAAAATATTTAATAATATAATAGTTTTAGTTGTTTAGTTTAAAATAATATTATTATTACATATTATTTTTATGTTTAAAGTATTAACGTTTTTATTTATTTATTAACTAGCGCGTAAATAATAAAATAATTAAGTATATATTTTATTTATTATATATATTTATTTATTTAAAATTATAATAATAATAAATTTAAGCTAAAGTTAATATTTTAAATATTATTTATTTTTATATAGTTTATTATATAATAATTAAAACTTATTATTAGTTTTATTAAGTTTAGCTTTATTAGTTAATTTATTATAATATAATATTAATATTTTATTTATAAACATAAACTAATAAAAGTTATTATATAATATAATAATAAATATATTTTTAAAACTATATTTATTTTATATTTATGTTTATTTAAACTATATATTTATTTTTTATAAATTAATTTTAAATATTATATTATATTTATTAATTATTAAAATATTAGTTGTTTATTATATTTAATATTTTATTTTTAAAAGTTTTTTTTATAATAAAGTTATTATTTAAATTAAATAAATAAAAAACTATAAGTTTTAATATAAAATATATTATTATTTTATTAATATTAGCTTTTATATAACTAAATATTATAATAAAGCGTATATATTTTTATTATTTTTTATATTTTAATACTATTATTAAAGCTTTAATAACGCGATTTTTTCCTGTGTTATTTTTATTTAAAAAATAAAAATATAATTATAAATAAATACTAGTATTAATATTTTATTAATTTTTAATATTAATAATACTATTATTTTCTTTTAATAATAGTTTATTTTATTTAAATATTATAAAATAAAATTAAAAGCTATTATTTATTTATAATTTAATTTATATTTTTTTATTATTATTTTATTAAAATAAAACTATATAGTTTTAATATTAATTAAAATATTAAATTATATAAAAATATATTATTATTTATAATCGCGTGGTTATTTTATTTATAAAATTATAATAAAGTTTTTATTTAGCTTAAATAATTTTTTATTAAAATTATTTTTAAAAATAATAATAAAACTTATTTTATGCCTAATAAAACTATAGTTATTTTTTCCTGTTAAATTTTATAATATTTTTTAATTTAAAAACTTAGTTTTTATTTTTTATTATTTAATAATATTTTTTATTATATTAAATATTTAATTTATTTATTTTATATTTTTATTTTATAATATTAATAATATTTTATAATATAAATTAAAATTATTTAATAAAAAATAATTAAATAGCTTAGGGTATATAATATAGTTAGTTTTAATATATAACTTTATTATTTATTTAAATAATAAAATTCTTACTTTTTATAATTATATAAGTTCATTTAATAAGTTTTTTTTAAATTTAATTAATATATTTTAATATAAAAAATTGTTATTATTTTTTTTATTATTATTTTTATTAATAAACTTATATGTTATATTTATATTATTATTATTAATATTTAAGTTATAGTTTATTTTTAAACTTTATTATTTTATATTATATTTTATATTTTTTTTTAATTTATAAAATAAATTAAATTTAAAACAAATAAACTATAATTTATTTAAATATTAAGATTTTTTTTATTTTTATAATAATTTTAATTTTATAATTAAAACTTTTATAAATTATTTTTAAAATATATATAAGCTAAGTTTTATTATTTATAATTATATATATAATATATTATTAATAAATAAAATTACTAGTTTTATAAAATATTAAACTTATTAATAATATTAACTATAATTTTAATTATTATTAAAACAATAATAGTTTATAAACTACTTGTTTTTTAGCTTTAATATAATATAAATATAAAATATATAATTATATAAATAAAAATATTATAACTAAAAACTTTTTATATTATAAGCTTAAAAAATATTTAAATAAATATTTTTTTTTAGCTAAAATAAATATATTTTATTTAATAATAAGTTTTTTAAAGTTTTTTCATTTAATTTAGCTGCTTAATATTAAAAGCTCGGCTAAGCTTTAATAATTTTTTAATATAAAGTTAATATATAAATTTATTTTTAAATATTTTAAAAATAATAATATATATTATAACTAAATATATAATTTATTATTTTAATAAAAAAAAACTTTTAGTTTAAAAATATCTTGTTTAAAATCTATATTATTAAACTTTTAGCTTTAAACTTTAACTGCTATATATTTATAAAGCCTAGGTTTTTTTAAAGCATATTTAAATATATAATAATAAAACTTAATTATTAAAATATTAATAATATAAACTTTATAATATAATTAATAATATATTATATTAATAATAAAGTTTATATTTTTATAAAAATAAAAATAAACTTATAATTATACCGGAAAGCCGCTGTTATTATTTTATTTAATATAAATAACATTTTTATTATTAATATAAATATATAGTATTAAAGCTTATAGCTATTTAAACTAATATTAAGTTTTTAAATAATATTTTTTATTTTTAATATTTTTATATTTTAAATATATTAATATATACTTATATTTT
>MU619935.1:0-36376 GCA_025201785.1 Xylaria longipes
AATAATTAAATATTATTATAATATTAAGTTTAATATATATTTTAGTTTTATATAATATATTAAATATTTTATAAATTAAAAATATTAAATAATAATTTTTTATTATTATATTATTTAATTTTTTATAGTTTATATATACTTAAATTCTCCCGCCGGGTTTTTTTATTAAAAATATTAAAATAGTTATTAAAAATATACTAGCTTATATAAACCTTTTTATTAAATATTTATTTAAATATTTTTATATTATTAAAAGTTTAGCTAATAATATAAATTTTATTTAAAAATTTAAAAAACTATTATTAAAAACTAAGTTTATTTTATAATTAAAAAAATAATATAAAAATAATTAATTTATATTTTATAATAAAAAAACTTTAATAAAGTTTTAATATTTTAATAATAATTTTTATAATATTTTTATTTTTATAAATAAAATTTTTTTATTTAAATATTTTTTAATATTTTTATTTAAAACTTATTAAAACTAAAATATTTTATTAATTTAATTATAATATATTTTTAAATAAAAAAATAATAAATTTTTATTTTAAAGTTTATTTTTTATAAAAATATTATAAATTATAATAATAAAAATATTAAATATTAATATTTTAATAAAATATTTATTTATTTATTTATTTATTAATACTAGTTTTTAATTATTTAAATATATTTATAATAATATAAAACTTTGCTAATATTATTAATTTAATATAAATACTTTATTTTTTATAAAAAAATTAAAAATTAAAAACCGTTAATATTTTAATAAATATATTTTAAAAAGCTTTAATAAATAAGTTTTTAATATTTTATTATTAAAAAATTAATATATTATAAAGTTATTATTTTATAACTATAATATTTTTAATAATTAAAATATTTTTTTATTAATTAATTAATAAATTATAATAACATAGCAAAAAAAAACTTAAAATAATATCGGCTTTTTTTAATAATTAAATATATAAAAATAATATTTTTTATAATATATTTAATATATATTAAATTTTATAATATTAAAATATTAACTTTATTATTATATTATTTATAAAATAAAATATTTACAGTTTATTTATAATAAAAATTAATAGTTTATATTTTTATATATAAAATATATTAATAAAACTAAAAAAATATTATTTTAAATTAATTATAGTTTAATAAAAAATTAATAATATATTTAATTTTTAAACTTTTATATTAAAACTTAAAAATATATTAAAACATATTAATTTTATATATAAATTAATTTTTTTTAATTTTATATATATTTTTTTCTATTTTTAGCTACGCTTATAGCTAAAAGTTAAATTTTTATTTATTTATAATAAAAGTTATCCTATAGCGTTAAAGTTTTATTTTATTAGCTATTCTTTTGTTTTAAATAAAAATAAATATAAATAAAATCCTTTTTTTTATTATAATATTTATAAAAACTATTTTATTATTAATAAGTTTTTTTTTTATTAAATAAAAATTTTTTAGTTTTAAATATATATATTTAATTTAATTATATTAAATTATTTAAATTATTTAATACTAAAAATATAATATTTAATTAAGTTTATTTTAATAATAATAATAATAAAGTTTTATTAAATTAAAACTTTTTATTAATTATATTATTATATAAATTTTATAATAATATTATTTATTTATTTATATTATTAAAACTTAAATAATTCGCTTATAATATAAAAATATTTTATAACTTTATATTAATTTTAACTTTAAAACTTTTAATTTATTATTTTTTTAATTATTAATTACTTTTAATAAATATAATAAATTTAAAAATAAAATTAATAAAAAATTTATTTTTTTAGCTAAAATTTTTAAACTATTAAATAATTTTAATATATATATTAATAATAATATAAACATTATTTAAATATTTTAAAAACGTTTAATAGTTGTTTTATATTTATTTATTAAGTTTTTTAAATTAGTTTATTATAATATTAATTTTAGTTTAAACTTATATATAAGCTATATTATATAGCTTAAAATATATATATAATATTTTATTAAACAAAGTAAAAAAAAAGCTTTAGTTTAATATTAGTTTAACTTATATTAATAAACGCTAGTTAATATATTTAGCTTATTAACGTTTTAAGTTAAGTTTAAATTTAGTAAATTATAATAGTTTGTTAATTTTAAAGTAGTTATAATTTTAATTATTGTTTTAATATATTGCACTTATATATTAATGAAAATAAAGCTCCAGCAATATATTCTATATTATATTAAAATCTATAAATGAGGAAGAAAAAAGAAGCAAGGAATCTAGCTACAGAATATTTACACTAAGTAGGTTGTGTGTATGGGGTGTGGGGTGTGGGGCAGCTGGCAGGCAGCTGGCAGCAACCATCAGTGAATGTGTTAGGTGTAGTAGCTAGTGCGGGGCAAAGCCACTAGCTAAAAGCCACCAAGCTGTAACTTAATATAAAATAAATTATAAAAATATAATATTTTAAGCTAATATAAATAATAATAATATAATATTTTAAACCAGTATAAATAATAAAGTGTAATAATATAAGTAGTAAAATAATAAATAAAAAAGATAAAAACTAAAGGTTTTTATAAGCTATGGAGCTAGAAATATATACAGGGCGTGTGTGTGTAGCTGCGCCACACGCACAGGCCATGCACAGCCACATGTGGCTATGCGCTGTCCTAGCGCGTGTTAATAAATAATAACTATATAAATAATATTAACGTAACGTTTTAGTTTAAAATAAATAATAAAAATATTAACGGAATAATTTATATATATAATAAAAGTTATAAAATATTAGCTATATTTTATATATAATTTATTAAAGTTTTAATAATAATAAACAAGTTATTTTAAATTATAATAATATTAATAAGTTATTAATATAAATTAAATTATATTTTTTATATTTTATTTAATTATTAATAAAAATTATTTTAAATAAATATTCTTTTATTATATATAGTTTTAACTTAATATATATATTTTTTTAGCTAAAACTATTTTTATATTATTTTATTTAATAAAAAAAAAATTTTTTTAAATTAAAAATTATTATTTATTAATTAAATATATATTATTATTAAGTTATTTTTATAAATATTAATTTAAATATATTTATTATAAATATATATTAATATTAAATTAAACAAATAATAAAATTAGTTTATTATATTATTTTTAAAGTTTTAAAATATATTTTTTAATTAAGTTATATTTTTATTTTAATTATTAATTGTTTAAACTATATTAAAAAATTTATTAATTATATTAAAAAATATAAATTTATAAATTAAAAATATTATTTAAAATAAACGCTTAAAAATTTATAACGTTTTAATAACGTTAAATAAAAATATTAAAATTAAAACTAAAAAAAAATAATATACTTTTTTTTTTTTTTATAAATATAATAAACTATTATAATTTTATTTATTAATTATTCTAGTATTAACTTATTATTATTATATAAAAAAAGTAAACCTTTATTTATATAACAAAAATTACTTAATCACTATATATATACGGGCCGTAGGCCCGTGCCCGGTACCCCCGGTCTCCGGGGGTTATTCTGTAGCGTTCCGTGACATAAGGTGCTTGCTGCTCGGCAAAAGTCCTTAGGAGACACGCACCTAGACACCTTGACGACTATGAGTAACCTCGCAATGGCGATTTTAGATCTTGGGGACCCAGATAAGGCCAGCGAAATGATGCGGACTGTACTTTACCAGCGGCAACAACAGCTGGGTAAGGAGCATCCATGGACGCTTTGGGCTCTTTGCTATCTAGCTAAAATATATGTCAAGCTGAGGCGTCTTAAAGAAGCAGAAACGATGCTTGTATGGGGTGTTGAGGCCGGGGAAAGAAGCCTCAGTAAGACGCATCTGGGTGTGTTAATGGGGCGTGGTGAGCTTGCTCGTGTGTATTCCCGGCAGGGAAGGACCACAGAAGCAGAAGAGATTCTTGTCGAAACGGTACAATTAGTTGAAGCTTCTCGTGGCCTTGCCCATCCAGACAGCGTCTTCGCTAGGTTGAAGTTGGCAGATTTGTATGTGATCAAAGGGGACACAGACAAAGCCATTGAAAATTGCCGAATTGGACTTCAAAGGGCAGATCTACGAATCACACGAGATCATCCACTTGGCCAGCGGCTTGAAGTGTTGCTGAAATCACTGCAGGATACGACTATCTAACTCAAGATCTAGGAATTCGGATATAGACTCGCGGGCGAATCTTTACGACTCGAAACAACGATTCACTTATGAACTATGTTTGTTGCAGTATAGCCAATACGGCCGGAGGTTATTAAATTTTCTTTCGAGTGTAAGATTACCATGTGGGATATTTTATGAGCTGAAGTATGTGTGTAGATAGAGAAAGGACGCAGCAGTTGGAGAAGGAGTAGATCGTAGGACTGAGCCAATCACTTATATCAAGTTCACTAGTTTATCCAAGACTTAACATGCGTAGTTATCTTATGCTTATACTCATTCAACAGAAACGGGTACGATTGCCTAGAGCGAAGCAACAACTGCTATTGTGGCACCTCTACTCATGATTTTGCTCTCGTCAAACTATAGATCCGTTTAGCTGTGCCTACCACTGCACCGGAACCGTGGCCGAGTGGTGCGGAGGAGCCGAGCATAGTAAGATGATCTTGTGCCTAGTTTGTATCGAATCGAGACAAAAGATAAAGCTTCATGAGCTCCGGTGTCACGGCAATGTCACAATTGCCGTCTTGATATCGTAAGCTAATACTCTAAGTTGCAGTGGACGTTTAACAACTCAACATAGAGTAAGTTATTATTTGAAGGCTTGCAACGCATAGCCACCCTCTGTATAATGAAGTAGTTGCCCCAAACCCTGTAATTCAACGCAACTAAAGCACAAAGAGCCATTAAACGTAGGTACTTGGAATACATAAGTACCTAGGTAATCTCTATCACCAAGAATTTGTGCGGTTATCGAAGGACAAACATGCAATGAAAAAAAAGAATTGCGACCTGCCTAATTAGAACCTACTTTAAGTTTCGTGACTTAGATCCCCTGTTTTGAAGACTTGATCATGTTGGATATAATCCATCACCAACAGTTACATCGGGAGCTCCGCGAGTCTGCGGATTCGGCGGAGTTTAGTGGAGTCGCACGGTGCTTGGATACTACAGTATATCGATCCCAGAAGCCGTAAGATGTACCTGTCCTGTCGCAGGATGTCAGGTCGGCGATGCAAGTACTTACCAACTTCGGCTGCAAGAGACAATCCTAGTACATATCATTGGTTGCCTAACTTATTTACCCGCCGATTCCGCCTCCGGACCGACTAAGTATTTAATACTTCTGGTGATTCCCGCTACTGTCTATTCTAACTATCTTTGAACCCGTCGACTATTGCCTGTTGAAGAAAACTAGTCACAATGGAGGAGATTAACAAGATCTTCCGTGAAGCCGTCGCAGACGGCCGAATCCACGGAGCTGTATTACTTGCTAAGGATCTCACCGGTGGGAAAATGCAACCCCTCACTTACAGCTGAAGTTGTAATTAACCCCCAATATCGCAACAGGTAAAGTAGATATCTCGCGAAGCTATGGCGTCCGTAGTCTACGCGAGGAGGACCCTCACAAACGGCCGCCCATGACGGCGGACACGCCCATGCGCGTCGCATCGTGCTCCAAGTTGTTGACATCTATCATGGTTCTTCAATGCGTTGAGCAGGGCCTTGCGAATCCCGATGAGAATCTTGAGAAGCTGCTCCCAGAAGTTGCCGGATTGAAAGTTCTCACTGGCTTCGACGAGGCGGGCAATCCGATTGAGCGAGAGCCCAAGTCCCCTGTCCTTTTGAAGTATGCTTCCTCAAGGGACTGGAATGTGCTCCATTCAGATCCTCGCTGACCACATGCAACTTAGGCATCTACTTTCCCATAGTTCCGGTCTTTGCTATACTTTGACGTATCCTCTCCTCCACCAATACCGCAAGTGGCAAGGGCTGGCGCTCGAACAAGACTATGACAATCTTGACCAAAACTTTAAATACCCTTTACTCTTCGATCCCGGGACCAGCTGGGCCTACGGCCCCAACTTAGACTGGTGCTCGCGACTGATCGAGCGAGCCAGCGGGATGTCAGCCGAGGAATTTCTCCAGAAACACATCGTAGAGCCGCTCGGAATCGGCTCGGACAACATGACCTTCGAGCTGCAGAAACACCCAAACATGCAAGCGCGCCGCGGCGACATGACGTTCCGGGGCGAAGCCACCTTCACGGCGCAATCCGAGGGCCCCAGCACCGGCAAGCTGCAGTACCGCGACGAGGAGTACTGGCACAAGGACATCGCGCCGCACGGCGGCCAAGGCATCTACACGACGCCGGAGTCGTACATGAAGTTCATGTGGAGCATTCTCTCCAACGACGGAAAGTTGCTGAAGCCAGAGACCCGCGAGCTCTTGTTCAAGCGGGCCCTCACCCCCGAGGCGGAGAAGGGATTCGACGACTACTGCGAGAAGCTCAAGGCTTTCGTGCCGGGCGTGCCGGTCCCTGTCGAGATCAAGCACTCCCACAGTCTCGGAGGAATGCTGACTCTAGAGGACTGTGACGGGGACCGCTGGCGTCGAGAGGGCAACTTATCGTGGAGCGGGCTTCCGAATATTATCTGGGTAAGCGGTGCTTCCTGGCCCCTTTGATGTCCTTTGAAAATACTAATCGCCAATTCTCACCGATAGCAAATTGACGAAAAGGCTGGAATTTGCTCTATGTGGGCCTTCCACTTGAAACCCTGGGGAGATCCCATCTGTAATGAACTCGGTACTAAGTTCGAGAAGGCGGCTTTTCTCATGCTGAAACAGTGATGTCAAACCTCTCAAGGGGATATAAAGTTTTCCGGTCATGGCGATCATCGGCGGGGCTTGCTGGCGGTAAAGAATGCTGCCGTCGTAGAGATAGCAACAGGCCGCGAACTGGGACTAGGTCGAAATGAACATCAATTTCTACCATACTATCTGCTTTGGCTTAGCATGCGATCAGACTGTGATTCTAATGTGGGACAAGGCGATTGCGATGCTCTTGAAATTACTCACCAGTTCCCTATCCGCTGCTCCCTCACATCATCCCCGGTTACACCGATATCTGATGGGGAGAGCCAGGTTCTAGGTGCGATCGCGAAGTGCGTCTTCATAAGTTCAATCACATGTCTTAGATGAAAGAAAACAGGAGAAAGCGCGCTAACATCGACTCATGAAATCAAAATTTCTCATGATACAAGTTATTCTAAAATGTTTTTGATTCGTGAGCATGCCTCTATAAAATCATGCCCTCCTGGCAAAAGTGCAGCCTGATAGAGCTGGCTATCTATCTGTATATCTGCTCTCAGCGTACATTGCCACGATTAGTAGTCGCCTAAACACATGGCCACCATTATTCATCTGCTCATGTTTGCCATACCCTCTCAAGGGTTGTATGTATTAATTTAAAACAACGCTTAACCTTGGAACTCCGGAACTGTGTTCTGCTCCCATCGGCCGGGAATGAGTGCCAAAGGTACAATGCCCGACACATGCATATCGGGGCCGAAGACGTGAGCATCTATACCGAGTTCCTGGGTGGCAGCTTTCATGTTCTTCAGGCCTTCTTGCCAGTTGGGGCCAGCACGTCGGACCCAGACTTGGACGTGGTGCTCGTTCAGTTGCTTAGCATACTCGCGGAGCGCACGAATGACACCCTTGAAGGTAGATGCGACGTTGGTAAAGTTGGCAATACCACCTCCAATGAAGAGGACCTTGCCTTTAGGAGACATGGGGGCACGCAGCATGAGGTCCAAAACGGTTCGGGCATAGTAGTAGGTTTGCGACTCGGTGGGCGCACCCGAGTACTCGCCGTAGTTGGCCAGATCGTCAGCGAAACCAGCCGAGGCAATGGCATCAGCATACACAACGGAGGCACCACCACCAGCAACCAGCGTCCAGATACGGCCGCTTGCGTTGAGGACGGTCAGCTTCAGCGAAGCACCGGTTTTTGCGTCCATCTCAGCGATGTAAGCCTCTTCTTTGGACAGTTCACGACCAAATGGAGCGGGGAACTCCATGGGGGGACCGGCATCGACGCTGACCTTGTCACCAGCCGATGAAACAGCAGCGAGGCCAAGGTTGGCAGGAGACCGGGCAATTGCCCATTTGGCACCACATTCAAAATCAGCGGTCTGATCTATCTTGGCCGCTAAGTCGAGGAAGTGAACATCTGCTGAGGTGCCCTCTGCGTTGGGTATAACGACCAAGGGGTTGATCTCGAGATAGGTGAACTGGCAGTCGACATAGACTAGAAACATGTGTTAGTCGAAGGAGGAAAACGACGCGCTATCATTAAGAGGGATATGTACTCACCGGCGTACAGGCGGGTGATGAAGTCGACTAGCACATTGTGAACACCCTTGGGGACCTTTCCTAATAACGTGTTCGCGATCTCGTCATTTGATGGGTATTCGGACAGGTCGACGGGGATCAGAAGCTTCTCGGCTTTGGCATCGACATCACCAACATCAACACCACCCTCATGGGTGAAGAGAATCCAGTCACCCTGTAAGGACGATCATTAGCGTATGATATCAAAAGGACAAGCCACGTGACATGAAGTGAAGCAGCATAACGGGCGGGCATGTCTGATTTGGGTAATTGGGTGGGTGGCAGATGGTAATCAAGTGGATGCCAGCCCGGATGCAAGTGGTTTAGCCTCCGTTCGCCCGTAGTCTGGGTTTCGGCTGAACATTCCCCAAGGATTCCACGAGGGAGCACATAAACAAGTTCACCAACACTTGTTGTTGTTGCTCTCAGTCGCTTTCACAAGTTCTGCCCGAAGCGAAACACTTATTTCTTTACTTCAACTTGGTCCTTATGGTGCCCTTCTCAGCAGCCATGCGCTTGCTAGCTAGGATGGAGGTTGCATCTTCATCGCCGCGAAACCCAGATGCACTGGAAAACATTACAAAGGTGTCACTTCTGGGATGACTTACATCTCGAACGGAGTTGATATTGATGTAATATTCGGTGCCATCTGGATGAGGCACAAAGGGCTCGACAAGGAACTGTCGAAGGACGCCTTCTGTGTGCTCAACCTTTTGCGGCTTGCCGGCCCGCTGGGCAATCCATTCCTTCGCCTCCGGCCAGCCCTTGTTTAGGGCTAGGAGACCGCTCTTTCCTCGTCTCTTAATCAGTTGGTCTGGCTTGGCCACGAATTTCGCACCGCTCTGAAGGAGCCAAGGATAGGTGATCTCGGCCTGGTCGAGCACAGCGTTGACATCAGCGTCCTCGGGGAAGTACAGAGAGGCTAGCCTGGGAGGAGGGTTGTGCTTTGATGACGCGGGAAGAGGACTCGGCTTAATCACTGGCGCGCGAGTCAGGTGGTAGTTGATGATGGCCTTGCCGTCGGCTTCGGAAATCGACTTGGCGGACATTGTGACCGAACAAGATATTTATGAGAAAAGAAAGAGGTGCGTATGCGGTTTTCTATCTCTTCAAATGGCCCTTTATATGGCAAGATCTGGGGAGACAAGTGTCAGCTGCTTAGTCGGCGCTCCAGCAAATTGACAAGACTACGACTTGCTGAAAGCTCGACCGGGTGCAATTGAAGCCATCCGCACGCCGTTAGAGAATTGAAAGCAGCTTACCTATCCGCAATTGGCCTCTCGAGTGGGAGTATTGAGACAGTGAAGTCACGATGCGAAGAGGAAAACTGTCCAAGCGGAAGAAAAAAGATAAGCAGGCGGTGGGATGGGTGGATGGTGGTGGTGGTGGTGCAGTGGTGTCGATTGAGCAGAGCAAGCAACAAGGCCGAGCAAGGTTGGAGATCCGATCCTTCAAGAAAAGTCACCTAGCTTGGGTGAGCGCAAATAGCTGCCCACTGGTTTGATGGAACCCCCCTTCTCCCCCTTCTGCTAGTAGTGAGCGGTGCTCACTTGCACTTTTTTCCCCTCTACCTGGATACCCCTCCAGACCCTTCCTTTCGAGTCCATCTGGGTACCTGCCACACCGATTATTGCCTGCCGTTCGGCGCTCAACTTTTGGCACCAGGCTGTTCCTGAACACCGCTTTGCTGGCGCTGCAGGCGGGGCGGGGGGGCATCCCAGGGGCTTTGTGCGCTAGAGCGCTGCGGGTAATAATTGGGTTGAAGCTTGCAGAGGTCGAGCTTTTGGAGGGGCACGCTAACCAGGGACGGATTCCGGGTGTGGTACCGTCTGAATCGAAGCACACAACCATTGGGGCAGTTCTCAGTCTCCGTGTACCGGTACTTCCCCAACATCCTCCTCAGCCTGCGCAAGGGCCCGTCACCGACACGCTGGGCACCACCCACACCGCCCGATATCGTCTTACTGAACACTGCGGTCCCCACTCGGGCGTTGCTATTTTCTACCATCCTGTGGAGCTCGTGGCATCGTCGACGAGCAGCATATTTGACATTCTGAAGTTCTAGTATCGGGCAATTCCCTTTCTAGCTACCTTGGGTGCTTGCTCCCCTCGATTTGAAAATGTTGTCTTCGCTAGGTAGGGAGACAAGGCCATTGATACCGCACCTGCGTCCGTTATCAATGTCTTACAATTCATCCAGCTCTGCTTACTCTGATCTGACGGCTTAGTTTGATGATGCCATGCTCAGTAGCACATGACCGTTTATCGGAAGTACTATCATCCATACTGACCACCCACAACCTTGGTCTGAACGGCCGTTTTCCGAAGTTGTTTACGGACCCTACATCGGGCTTGCCTTATGGGGACCATCCGTCATCGCAATCTTCCACCCACACACAAGTCGTCTGTTTTGAGCAAGAGCATTAGTGCGTTGATTAGGGCGGTCTAAAGTAAATTTGATGAACGAGCTCGAGTGAGCTTCCAAGTTTGACAAACATCGCGCCACCTCCTTTATAGTATAGTAGCACCAATATACATAATGGTCACTAACGAATATAGAGGATGCTTTCAACAAATACCTACCTACCCGAACACGAACTTGCCATACGAATAAGGGCTTGAGTTAGCGATGCAACATATACTATCTCATCCAATCTATTCCGCTTACGTGTTTCTGGTGGGGATGTCCTGGAATAGACAGCCAAAGTCTCTATACTTCAATTGAGGGGTCCGCGGGGTGGGGCAACCGTAATCCGTCGGGAGTCGGTCGTAAGACTCAACAGGTACCCCGAAGGTGCAGAAGAGCCCGTCAATTGACACAAAACAAGGCCGGGGCAAGGACCTGCAAGGACCTGAATAATGGACCAGCGTTTTGAGTTTATGCAGGTGGCTCAAGTCTTACTACGCTCTTGAGCTGGCGGCTGGTCACATCGGAGGGACCTGAAGTGGGGTCCATTCAACAAGTCCACAGCAGGAAATTTACCCCAACTAATCCGATTTTCAAGGGCTTAGATCCCAACCGGAGTATCTAGCTTGCGGTACGTACAGTACTCAAGAGCACACGATCACAGAGGTACCCCAGACAAAACAGGGAAGTCAAATCGGAAACAAACCATTGGCAAGCAAAATAAGAACAAATTTCCAGCACGGCAACGAGCTGTTTCGAGCAGCTGGTTGTTATCTTGAATTCGACATTGGTGCTGACGGGCATCTAGAACTACTACTCATTTTGGCAAGGCGGGGTCAGCTATTTCTTGAGGTACAGTACATATTGCGCCTAGCACCTAGTGTAAGTAGGTGCCACCCCTCAGCCTAGACCCCCTGATATGCCCACCAGCATCCTCCATTGCACTTGGACACCGCTAACCAGGTACCCAGCGGCAACCACTCAGTGTGAGCATCCAAGCATCCTCAGCAAAAAGGCCAACAGGTGTCTTTGATCCCCGAAAGAGCACGAAAAATATCCCCCGGTCATCGCCAGAGCTCTCCGCCTCTGGGCTTATCCAACTTCTTCGTCGCCCACCCCATCCCATCTCAATTCCTCGACTTCCTTTCCGACCTTCATCTTCTCCGCATTCACGACCGCATCTTCTTTACTACGTATCCATTCAATTGGGACGAGTGTGGTAATTGCAGAGACAGCGTGGCAGAGGATATCCAAGAACAGATACAGCGCAATCTTGGTGACGGTACGTTGAGACTTGCAACACTTCAATTCCCTTGGCTCCAAACGACGAACCCTCACTGCTTCTCGACGGTTTGCAATTGCTCAAGACTTGTGCTCTCGAGCAAGGTTAGGCTGCTTGTATCTCCTGAGCGCCTTTCGGAAATTGCCAATCGCCTGAGCCTGTGCTTGTGCCTGTGAAGCGATGAGGGGTGCGAGGTTTCGATTACTTCACATCCTCGAGCTAACCTACATCATTGCTATGCCAAAACATGGAGACTGACTCGTAGCTTCTACAGCACCCATTATCTACCGTTTTTAGGAAGAAGCACATTCAAGATGGCTCCGGCAACCCCCAATGGCGCCAGTGGCGCCTCGCTATCTGCCAACGACAAGATCACACGGTTTTCCGCTCCCAGCCGGCCCCTGAGCCCTCTTCCCGCACACGCTCTTTTCAACAACAAGACGAGATGCTTCGTGTATGGTCTCCAAAACCGCGCTGTTCAAGGCATGCTGGACTTTGATTTCATCTGCAAACGATCAACACCCTCGGTCGCTGGCATTATCTACACTTTCGGTGGCCAGTTCGTCAGCAAGATGTACTGGGGAACTAGCGAGACTCTCCTGCCAGTTTATCAAGAGACGGAAAAAGCCATTGCTAAGCACCCCGATGTTGATGTTGTCGTCAACTTCGCTTCTTCGCGAAGTGTCTACAGCTCCACGATGGAGCTGATGCAACACCCTCAAATCAGAACCATCGCTATCATCGCGGAAGGTGTCCCCGAGCGTGTAAGTAAGCCACCTTCATATTGCATGAAACACCTTCTAATAGCGACATCTACAGCGTGCGCGAGAGATTGCCCATGTTGCGCGCAAGAAGGGTGTTACCATTATTGGTCCCGCCACTGTCGGTGGCATTAAGCCTGGTAGCTTCAAAATCGGTAACACTGGAGGCATGATGGACAACATTGTTGCCTCCAAGCTGTACCGTAAGGGATCGGTTGCCTACGTCTCTAAGTCTGGTGGCATGTCCAACGAACTGAACAATATCATTTCTAACAACACGGATGGTGTCTACGAGGGTGTTGCCATTGGTGGTGATAGATACCCAGGCACCACCTTTATTGATCACATGTTGCGATTCCAACAAGACCCTGAGTGCAAGATTCTTGTATTGCTGGGTGAAGTTGGTGGTGTCGAAGAGTACAAGGTTATTGACGCCGTTAAGCAGGGTGTTATTACTAAGCCCATTGTTGCATGGGCCATCGGTACTTGCGCTAGCATGTTCAAGACCGAGGTGCAGTTTGGTCACGCCGGTTCGTTTGCCAACTCTCAGCTTGAGACGGCCGCTATGAAGAACAAAACGATGAAAGAAGCTGGTATCTACGTCCCCGAGACTTTCGAGGACATGCCCCAGCTTCTGAAGAGCGTTTACGACAAGCTTGTTAGCGAGAAGGCCATTGTTCCTGCTCCCGAGCCAGTTGTGCCCAAGATCCCCATGGACTACTCCTGGGCTCAGGAGCTTGGTCTTATCCGAAAGCCTGCCGCCTTCATCTCCACCATTTCTGATGACCGTGGCCAGGAGCTGCTATACGCTGGCATGCCCATATCTGATGTGTTCAAGGAGAACATTGGTATCGGCGGTGTCATGTCGCTTCTGTGGTTCAGGCGGCGTCTTCCCGAATATGCCACCAAGTTCTTGGAGATGGTTCTCATGCTCACTGCTGATCATGGTCCTGCTGTGTCCGGAGCCATGAACACCATCATCACGACTCGTGCTGGTAAGGACTTGATCAGCTCGCTGGTTGCTGGTTTGTTGACTATCGGCTCTCGATTCGGTGGTGCTCTCGACGGCGCTGCTGAGGAGTTCACCAAGGCTGCCGACAACGGCCTGAGCCCACGTGATTTCGTCGATACCATGCGTAAGCAGAACAAGCTGATTCCCGGTATCGGACACCGTATCAAGTCGCGGAACAACCCCGACTTGCGTGTGGAGCTAGTCAAGGAGTACGTCTTGGCTAACTTCCCCAACCACAAACTACTAGACTACGCTCTGGCTGTGGAGACGGTGACAACGTCGAAGAAGGATAACCTCATTCTGAACGTAGATGGATGTGTCGCCGTCTGCTTCGTCGATCTGATGCGCAGCTGTGGTGCATTCAGCCTCGAGGAAGCCGAGGACTACATGAAGATGGGTGTACTAAACGGTCTTTTCGTGCTGGGCCGAAGCATCGGTCTGATTGCCCACTACCTAGACCAAAAGAGACTGCGCACCAGCTTGTACAGACATCCTTGGGATGATATCACTTACCTGCTACCTACTCTGGCCACGACAGGACCTACCGGTGAGAGCCGAGTGGAGGTTTCGATAAAATAGATTTAGACAACATTTTCTCAACACACCTTAGATGACCACATCGGTCATCCATGTTCAGTGCCTTAGCCCAGGGAGATGGGCCAGGGAGTAGAACAGAGTAATGATAGACTCTCGCCAAGATGGCCGGGTTGTACGAAACAACGAAGCATGTCGAAATGCCTAGGATCTGTGGTGGTCCAAGCGGAAATTTTAATAGACCAATTTATTCAACAATCTGTACCTTGACTTGATAACACATGTGACCAAATATAGAGAAGTTCAATGGGTAGATGCTTGTAGTAAAGATAGTTAGTGCATGGCGTTCGATAGCAGACAGTTTTTAACCGTAATTGTAATGCTGCCATGGAGTGGATTGGTAGGTACCGTACCCAGCTAGAATCAGACATTTTCCGGGGTTACAACAACGGAAAAACACCGGCCAAACTAGACCCACTTAAAAGTGAATTGCCTGACGCTCAACGCCAAGCGCCTCTTGTCGAGCTCGAGCTCTGGGATATATCGTGCAGTTGCTCCCAAAAGCTCAGAAGACAGGTCGGCGTGGTGCTGCGATACCGTAAAGTCGTGAAAGAGGTATGGAAACCCGTCAATGAAAAACTTTAAGGCCGCTGCTTGGCTCTGTTTCCGTGTTCTGCGTGCGTCTTATCCCCGCGTTTACTGACTCCATCCAATCTTCTAGACAACATCCAAATCGAACCCGGTGACGATCTCGAGCCGCGACAGGAGTCTCGGGATATCTCTATTCACGCGTCCTCCGAACCTTGTGTCATTTCCTTGCCTACGGATCGGATCGGATCATACAAGGGAGAACGTGCTTTGTTTGTAGCACGGCAGAAGCGCTACACGCCTCATATCCGAGCCGAATCCATACCACGAAGCGAACGAACGACCGGCCGACCGGCAAGCAGGCAAACAAGCAAGCAAGCAAGCCACTCGCTCGCGTCTCCGTCGAAATAAAGTCGTTTGAGGACTTGGGAAAGAATCACGCAAAAGAAGACCACAAAGCAATTATGTCCTACTTCCGCATAACCCTCCACCGCAGCGGGATCGGCCTGCCGCAGCGCACGCGCGGCGTGCTGGCCGCCCTGGGCCTGCGCAAGCGGTGCCAGACCGTCTTCCACCCCGTGACGCCCGACTCGGCCGGTATGATCCTGAAAGTCAAGGAGCTTGTCACCGTGCAGGAGGTCGCTCGTCCTCTTACTAGCAAGGAGCTCCGCGAGGAGCGCAGGCCTGAGCCCGGCTTCTGGGTCGAGAGCGCTGTGCCTAGGTGATTGGGTCGGTGGTGAGGTTGACTGGGAGAAGAATAGAGGCGGAGGGAGACACGTGGTAGATGTGTGTTGGTTGGTGGTTGTTGTTGTTGTTGTTGCATAGCATGGAGGTGCAGGAAGTAGAGAAGGGAGGCAACGATGATGAAATCCAGATGCTCCGTCATAGCCATGAGACCATCCCGTAGTCGCTGATGGGCCACCCATAAAGATCAGTCAGTCAGTGGCTCTGCGCAATGGATTCGGCGGGTTGTATTAACAACTACGCCCCGGGCTTGATAACTGGTGCCTGGGGCTTGTACATGAGAATTGTAAAATCCGATATACTGTTCAATACCATATAAATTAAGACGCTTCTAAGATTTCTCTGCTTTTGTAGCATTGTAGCTACGGTCTTCTTAGCAACTCTGTACTCATTTGTAGTCTATGCCATTGAAGATGAATGAGCTCTAATCCAGCAGTATTGCTCAAGGCAGAGAAAGGGGGCATGGCATGGAATGGAAATTTAGCATCCCATGGCTTGCGATAGGAGGCAGGTTAACTCATCACCACCTATGTGCGGCAGAGTAGATTGCTGCATTTGAAGCTTTCGCTTGACTACCTAATCACTATGCTGAAAATATCACAAGGTGAAAGCACAGGCACATGATAACAAAATTGAACACTAGAACTGTTCTTGTCTTTATTTAGTGGACTTCCACTCCTGTCACACCAGTGACATAGAGAGTGACTCCTATTTGGGACTAATTACCCTTGCCCATGCGTCTCCTTCAATACATTTCCTCCTGTAAGGGTGAAAGACGTCTGTGTTCATAGTTACTCTCAACAGATATCACTCCTTTGCGAGGAGCTAAGGTAGTCTAATCCCTTCTGCACAGAGAAAGAGCTACAACAAGGTAGCAAAGTTGTTTCTGCTTGGTCTTGTAACTGTCCTCCCACGTGCCCGGAATCATTAGGGCGTATTTAATTCCATTGAAAGAATAGTTGTGATAAACCGAAATTAGGGAAAGGGGTTGATACAAGCTGTATCGTTTTCGGCACATTTGCTTGCCTGACCTATACATTATAGCTAATGGTATAACTATTTGCAAACCCTCCCGATGAACAGGAGTACTGCAATATGGTGCCCATAGCAAGCGTGCTCGTGAAGATACATCAATATGGAGTCCGAGCATGGTCAAATCAGTTCTTCGCTTTGTCGACGTAGTCTTGTACAGGGGTTTCGTAGCTGCTGGCAAAGTATTCGGTGGTATTCTTTGACAACCAGGTAGAGAACTTGGCAAGCTCCTCGCGAAGACGGTTAACTGATTGTTGGTCCATGTTGGTTTGTGCAATAAGCTCCGGGAGAGACACTGAACACTAAGTCAGACCAATTCTAACATCAAGTGGCGTGAGCCATAGAAGGAAATATACCAATTAGGCGACAGAGATGTTCAGCACCGTAGATGTCGCTCGCTGTCTTGCCTTGAAATTCGGGGTCCGTCGAGTTCCATTTCTTGTGCACTTCTGCATACTGTGGACGTTCAAATCTGTGTATCGTTAGGTTTTTAGCAAGCTAGCAACAACGAGTAACACTTACTTGTACAAGAGAATGCGACCAAGAGATTTATCGAAATACTCTTTGAGGCCACTGAGAGTCTCCTCTAGAATATCTGCATGAGAAGAGCCAGCAGGACGTTTCGGCATCTCATACGCAGAATAGTCCGCTAGAATCTTGGTGACGGGTTTTGGGTGCGGAAGCGGTACCAATTGCATGTTCTTGGTAACATTCTCCCAGTCATCCACCAACAGCGCTTTGATTACATCGGGAATGATTAGTTTGACTGATGGTCTTGAGTGGAAGGCCTCTTCCTGTGATGCGTCATTAGCATTTCCATGGAAAGCAGGGTCCTCAGAGGAGCCCAAAGTTGAGAGCTGTGAAGGCGGAGAAGCGGCCTCATGGTAGGGAGCGTAAGGTTTCTCAGAAGGAATGCCCGCCGACGAAAAAGATACACTTTTCCCTTTTCCCTCAGATGTGGTAAAACGCGAGTCGTTAAATGCCAACCGTCTTTTTTCATCTACATATCTGTGATTTGGCCGAGGTAGTCTGAGCATGAAGTCTGAATCGGCTGATGCGTCGGACCAGCGCATCTCCTTTTCGAGGAAGGAGTGGCATTCTTTCGGCACAGTTGTCATGAGGATGGCATCCTTTCCCACAAGATTCCTTCTTGAGCTACGCTTGCGGAGTGCGGTTTCGCCGCGGGTAGCTGGTTTGCGGGATATGACTGACTTGCAGCGTGTGGTTGACTTTACTTTAGCTGGCAGTGGTGGCGACAGTGATGGAGTCATGAGGCGATGAGCAGCAACGTCGAGCTCTTGTTCCAATGTGCCAACGCCCTGCATCTCGGGGATATGCATGGGGATTGTAGTCACCGGTGGCTCTCGATCAGGCAACTTCTCTCCGCCGCTCTCTGAAGGTTTTGGTAGCCAATCACCAGTAGTGACAAAGCTATTAGGAGTTGTGGGTGTAGGTTGAGAGTCGAAGGGCGCCGATTGTCGCGTTGTAGGGCCGAAGCCCTTGGGCCTTAGCGGGGGAAGTGGCATTCGCGAAAGCATATTGCAACCAAGATTTTGCTTGCGGTGGCTGTTTATAGCAGGTACTTTATGGGCGCAGCTGATCCCTAACAGCTACCAGCTAGTGCTAGCAAATGCACGGTGGTATCCGGTTGTGCTGGGGATGGTTTGTTGGCACAATAGGTGGTGCGATGAAGCTTGGAGTTCCGCTGGAGAAGTGGACGACAAGACTCAAAGAGTAGCAGATGATAGGTATGATGAGGTGAGACAGGTTATTCCGCAGAATAGTTGTAGGTATGGCTGTACAAGAGAAGGAGTTGGCCAAAGTAACTGGTACTCCTTGCCTCGTGTGTTGGCCTTTGCACAAGACGTGTGGAAGGTATGGCGCAGAAGTCGTTATGGAAAAATGTGAAGAGTTTAATACCAGCCTCGTAGGCTTGCCAAAGCTATGCAGTAGGGGTGCGCCCACTGCATAGAAATTTACACTTCTAGCGTCAGAAGCCCAAGTACATCCCAGCAACAAACCGGGGCTCTCGCAAAGCCCAGCTCCGGAGTTGTCGTAAGGTAGGAGCAGGATGGTTTCCTGTGGTTTATACCCGGTCCTTAGGAAACCTGGATGAGATGAGGAGTAAAGGTGCAACCGTAGCTGTACGCGCTTTGAGGGCAAAGCATAAACTAGGGACGTTGATTTGTCCTAGGTAGGCAGCGTTTTAAACGTTCCCCGCGTTGTATCTAGTCAATGGCAAATGGAATAGAAGGGCCATTGTAACAGGATTCCTTCTTCAACTCAAGGTCCGGATCAAACCGACTCCGCTCCCCACTTCATGGCCGCGCTCAAGGTGGGAGCTGGTTCTTCACACAAACGAAAAATCATACTTACAGTTTCTAGTTCGTAGTCCCGACCACGTCTTGGTCCTCTACCGGCAAAGCTCGATGAAGCAGCAGCGCGCTCTTCACTACCCCGTGCAGAACTCATCTCAGAGCCGGTAGCTTTAGCTCCTTTCTTCCCTCCCTTCGAGCCAGGAGGTCTGGTGCGAGCTTGGGCAAGCTGGGTTGCGAGCTGCTTATTGTCCTCGGTAAATTTGCGGATACGATCGTGAGTGACCCAGTCGTCCCAGCTAGATTTCCAGCCCTTGTAGTGAATACGGTACTGTGCGTCATCGGCCTTCTTGCCTGGCTCAACTCTGACGTCGATAATTTTGGCCTCATACATGAGGTCCCCATGAAAACACAGCACCTTTTCCTCCTTCCCGTAAGGCGGGGCCTTCTCTTGCTTTGCTGGTGCCATGGTTATAGTCACCAATTGCTGAGTCGAGACTTAGACGAGTCTACCTGGTTAGTGAGGCAGGCCGTGTAATTAACGAATCGATTGCCAAGTAAACAGTAAACAGGTCGGTAACCTTGTGATAAAAAATTTAGCTATCTAACAATCAACTTTCCCCGGAGTGTACGTTACCAGGATGACTTATCGCGGCGAACGGGATTGCTCAAGGCAAATAAGTTCAGCCACAATAAGGTGTAGAAAGGATGGAATGCCAAGGCCAAAACCTACATGTAGTTGGCCTTGGTGCACGGACTTGCACGCGTCCCTTAACGCGCCTCCCTTAATTGATTGCCTGTACAGCAAGTTACCCACCTAGGTATAGTCTAGGTACTTCCATGCCCAAGGCGTGTGGTAACCGATCTATGTACAGCATACCTGTGCACCTTCCAATTCCTTAGAAGGTAACCTCCTCCCACCTGCCAGTAGTAGGTACCTACCTAGGTAGCGTCTACGATGATCATTGCCAGTGCCCTCCAAGATATATCAACCAGCATTACGACACAGTTGAAACCACTCGCGAATTCGCTCGCTGTTTTCTACCCCTCGACACAACACCCTGAATAGTTGGACAATGGCACCAACGGAAGCCACCATCCTGCGCAATTATCTCCTCTTGCCTTCTCGTTTACCGACCATTATATCCCTTCAGGAGTTTACCTCGCTGTTCCCTAAGTCGCAACAATCATCGCCACAGGTTCGCGCCTTATACCGGGACCTTCAACAGCAACGCAACGCAGTAGTTGACGCTGTTTCGGCTAGCATTGACGCCGAAGTCAAACAGGCCAAGGCTTTGCGCCGAACAATAATAAGGACACAGAAGGAAAGCGAATATGAGGAGCAGGACGACGAGATCGAGATCGAGAGGACAGTAGGTTCAAGGATCAAGGACCCCCCGCTTCTATTTTAGATGCGCAAACTAACCACAGTGCCACCAGTTATTCGGGCCTACCTCCACCACGATCACGCCCAAGCAACACTCTCTTCAGAGTATAATACCCGATCTCGACAGCGCGGTAGCCGACATAGAAAGCGACCTCCATAAATTAGAAGAGGAAGAATCCACCCTTCTGGAGACTATCAAACAAGCTGCCGGCAACATGAGCGACCTACGATACGGTCGATTATCCAATCCCAACCTAACAGGCGAGGTCATAGACGGACTCCATGGTATCCAAGAGACTTGCAAACAAAAGAGTTGATCTAAGAGGACATGGATAATTCATTACAACGACTATTACTGATTTGTTCGATGGCTACAAAGCGTACCCCTTATCCCAAGCACGATTATCGTCTCTATCCACTTTCGCCAGATCCACCCAGCCAAAGTTGCTTCACACTCTATAGCCGCTATGCTCTGCTATCTATCGGCGGGGAGCAGCTTGGCCAGTAGGGGCAGGCTGAGGGCCTCCGTGCGGCGCCTGTTGGCCCTCCATGCGGCTGGCCCTAATTCAATTATTAGCATCTTGCCTCAAGAGATTGCCACTAGGGCCCACTTACATCATTCTCCGGCTGAAAAGAGAGATGAAAACCATAAAGGCCCAGCTTGGAAGCAAACCGAAGGCCCAGAGAAGGTAACCGGCAGGGACAGACAAGCCATTCTGCGCGAGGGCCCCATTAAAGGGATGGAATAGTCCGTCATGTTCCTTGGCCACGGTCTTGTAGCCATCCTTCTGTAGTTGAACCAGATCATCGGAAGTGGTGGTCGTTAAGTTCAGCCTCTTGGTGAAGATGTTGATCGGAGAAGGCTCAGGTAGCATCTCGAAAATCCAAAGAGACCCGACGGGCGCAGACCACGCATTGCACAAAACTGGTTGGTCATCGCAATTCAAAAGGGCCATATATGGAGAATTTGGTTCGATCGCAAACTTGCCGGCCGTCTCGTTGAACGCAGCCTCAACTTTGCCGCAGTGGCCTGGAATCGTAGCAATCAGTCGAAATAACTCATAGCCATTCAGAAGCTGGCAGTGAACCCTCACCAAAACAAGTCTTGTTTCCACCAGTAATCACTAGAACACTCGGAGTCAGTTATCGCCATTTTGAGCATATATGTGAGGGTTCCAGGGGCTTCTAGACATCGTCTTGGCTTAAAAAGGAAATCCCGTGCTTTGAAATTCGCCAAACAAGAAGAAAATGACTCCGAGAATTACTCACGAACCCACCACTCCTCTGGGGTTGTACTTCCAGGCGTGACTGGCTCATATAGGACATCTCTCCAATTATGCAGACCGATGATATCTACTTTGTTGGCGCCAACCTTGGCCGCAGCGGCCGCGACAGGATCGTATTTGTTGGGAGAAGGGATTTTGGATGCGAATTTTTCAAAATAACCCTGAGCCTGGCCCAGATACTCTTGGAACTGTGCCTGGTAATCAGGCGTGTCGGCAGCAGCCAGGAGCGGCAAGGCCAAGAGCGCAGAAGCGGAATTGAAACGCATATTGAACAATGGTCGCGATAAGGAGGATACAACGGTTGAGACGGGGACTGTATTTGGCGATGGTATTAGTGAATCTCTACCCAAATGAAGCTTTAACTGGGGGTAACAAGTATGATGTAACTCGTACGTACAGTTTTCAAGTGACAGGATCAGAGGCTTAAGACACAGAGAGGACTTGATCGTGTGAATCGTGATGATGAGAATTTAGAATGGAACGGGATACGAAATCAACTCGGATATAGCGGGCTCTAATCGAAGTCCGAGTCACCGCAAGAAGATTGTAACAAACGTTTGATGAGGAGAAAATCAGCAGCATGAAGACACTTTCCAAGCACTACTTACTTACTTACCTAGGTACCTGGAAATACCTATACTACCCTGCTATACTACTACGCTACCTACAGTAGGAAGTACGGTATTACAGGGATGAGCTCCCCACTCGCAATCAAGAGAGGAAGCTTCTCGTTGGCCAGGAAGCTTTTAGCTGCAGCCTGCAACCGATGCAAGTCAACAGACAACAGGCGGTGCAGCCCCTCATATTGTGGCTCAACACGTGGTTTTGAGTGATAGCCTATGCGTAAGCCACAAGCTGGTGATTGGAGAACGCGCCTCCTCGACGTGCGCCCAAATTATAGTTGGGAAGAGGATCAGTAGTTGCGAGTTTGCACCTGGTAAATAACAAGCAGTTCCCCATGGTAAGTTAATCGGCATCTTCATATTGTAGTGTCAATTTTGAATACTAAAAGTACGTCTCTTCTCTAGGATCCTCCAGCCGCCAACCAAAAGCGTAAGCGTGGTCGTCGCGCCAACGCGTCACGCGACGACGAGATCAAAGACGCGTCGAATTCTGCTTCAGCAATGGCGCACCAGAAAAGTCAAACCAACGTGAACGGCGAAAACGAGGACGAGGCTATGGAGGAGGAATCCCGCCCGAGGAAGCGTGGTCGACCGGCTAAAGACAATGCCCTACAGGAGCCACAGGCCGAAACTTCAGAAACACAACCTAGCAGGCGGCGGCAACGGCGTCAACCTCCTACAATTCAAATGCAAGATGGACCTACAGAAAAGGCTAGTGAGCCTATAAAATCAGGGGAAGTTGACACGGCTAAGCGAGGCAGACCGAGGAAGGGTCGGCCGGTCAGGCCACCAACGCCCGAGCCCGAGCCGGAAGACGCCGACGATGAGGACGAAAATGAGGGAGATTCGAGCCTTCTCCGACGAAGTCAGCGGAATCGCCGTTCGTTAGATGACTCGCGCACTGTTACAGAGAATTCCACGGCACAGGGAGGAGAGACTAGTTCCTCAACAAATCAGCAACCGGCCAAGAGGGAAAAGCAGCCAATCCATCCCGCGGATAGGGAACAACCTGGGGAGGGAGATCTCGGCGCTGAAGCTGCGACTACTTCCGGAGCACAGAAGAGGCAAAGAAGAAGACCTCGCTCTTCCCAAGATGCCCAACCCTCTATAAATGAACCCGAAACCGATATCGCGAAGCCACAGCGACAGCGGGGTCGCCCATCTAAGTCCGAAGGCGGTGACAGGCAATCCGGCACAGGGCTACAAAGCGGATCATCTCAACGTCAGAAAAAACCAGCAGATGAGGGACCCCAGGCGGAAAATGGACAAGGTCGGTCCAGTGCAGCACACCAGAAACCCAAGAAACGTAGACGGCCTTCCGCGGGACAAGATCAGTCGCCAGCCCGCTCATCTTCGCCAGATTCCGATTCTTCACCCCCGCCATATAGGCATATAACGGAACGGACGCGGCGGGTCACTCACGAGGTCATTGAGTCTAAATGGTCTTCTCTAGATCCTTCCTCGATCGCCAATATTGCAGGTCTCTTACATTCCGTTTCGCTGCCTACACTTCTCCACGTTGTCCCGAAGCAGTATGTGTATGCTGAAGACGTCCTCGAAAAGGTCATTAGGGGTCTCTGCAAGAGATCAGCAAGGTTCCCATTTCCGCCTGCTTCGACCCTCCCGCGCCGCGAAGATGAACTGGACTTCGAACGAACACAATCAGCCGTCGAGGTACTCCTATCTCAGTTGGATCCCCTGCAACACAGCGTGGAATTACTTAGGGATGAAAAGGAGCGTGCCGAGAAGGATCTTGAGCGGGAGTATAAAGTACTCGGCCGGCTTAGCACTAATGCTCGCGCTGAGGCTAGAGAAAGAAGAGATCGCCTGAGAAAAGTACATGTCCTTGTGCCCACAGCGGCTTACGACTCGGTTACGAACAACATCAACTTAATTCCTGCTGATAAGGCTACCAGTCAAGTCTTTGCGAGCGCCCAGGACGAAGAGACGCTTAGCCTTGTGGGACAGATCAACAACCACATGGAGAGTATGCGCGGGAACCTCCAACAAATCGACGGGGTTCTACCAGCTATCGCAAAAAGTCACGCGCTACTTAGAACAACGTTACAGCCACAGTTTGACCAGAAGCAATTGGAGAGTATCACGTTGGGCCATGTTGTACAGTGACCTCACAAGACCTTGGTTGAGCATCGAACTTCGATTGGGCTTGGAATATTAGTCGTCAAGGACGTTTGGTTCTAGAAACAACACCATCTAAAAGACAGGGTGTGGTTGCACTAGTTGGTTTATCATCCCTGATTTTTGTTTATGCCAAACATTTCATGTGTGATACGTCCTAACAGTCATGCGACAACATACAAAGGGACCTGGGCCTGCCCTCGATGGCATCGTGGGTAGTAACACGTATCACGTGGCTGTCACCTCTTCCCTTCGTTCCAATGACACCTGGCTCTCACGGTAACTTACTCCAGCCTGTATAACTCCCAAGACGCCACGTACTCCTCCAGCAGAAACTCTTATCTTTGTGATGCTGCCTTCGAGGTCGAGTATCTTCATGTCGTGTTGGCCTTGGGTGTCTGCAAGCCTCGTCGTACCGTACATGTACGGCGTCATGCGAACAAGAGATCTAGACAAGGTCGTGCGTACACAGATGGCTATAAAAATATCTCGAATTCTAGACGAAACAGTGTAATCAACAGCCTGCCGTTCCCTTGCCTTTCCCTTGATCCTCCAAACCTTTTAGCGAGCGAGATAAACTATGTGCCACTACAAGTAAGCTACTCTTGTATCATTTACGCTTCCTCCCTTCTCCTATCTCCACAGTCCGAGTGAAGCTATTGCAATACGCTAGCTAATCTCAGACGTATTCAACGCTCAAGTTACTGGGGCTATGACGGATGCTCTCACGAGTTGCGACACATGGATAACAGGTGGACATTATGCCCCCTTAGTGACCGTATGGCGCCGCGTGACTGCCCGTTCGCTGCGTATACCCGTCACAAAATCGGAATCCCATTTTGTGAATCATGCCTCGACGAAGTGCCCCCTAACCATCCGCCCGTGACGCGTATCATCTTAGACTTCGACACCCTACGCCAGTCCATGGAGCTATCCGTGGATCGACCAGCCTCTGCCAGGTTTGTCCGCGATTACAGGGCGGGGCTCCGGCGTGTCAGAGAGTCGTGTTTCGTGTCTGGCCCTAACAACAACTTTTACAACGAGATATGGGCGCTATACCATAGTTTTCACCAACGTGCGACTGACGAGATGTGCACTGCCTGGACTGCCTTTGGCAGTCCCTCCTCCGCTGGTATTGGGGGTGCCTCTACTGGGCTTGCCACTACCTCCTCCCCTGGGTCTTCCAGTACTTCCCCTGAGTATTACAGTATCTCACCAGAATTTCACAGTACCAGAGCTAGGAGTGGCAATACCATGGCTTCGATTGACAGCACTATCATGGCTGGGATTGAGAGTGCCTCATCTGGGTCTGGCAGTACCTCAGCCGGGACAGGGAGTACCTCGTACGGGTTTGACGCTACCTCCCCTGGATATGACACTACCTCCCCTGGATATGACACTACCTCACCTGGATCTGACAGTGCCTCGGCTGGGTGAATCAGAAGATAATAAAAGTCCGGAGTAGGAAGCAAGACAGAAGAGGAGGTGAAGGGTAAAAATACGATGGCAGAGGGAAATCAAACTGTCGTCCTGGTGTTTGGATAGTTGAAATACATGACTACTTCCGGCCAAAACTCTCGCCAACTACATTTAATTTCCACGAAACAAGGAACTTGTTTCAAGTGATTCGTGAAGGCATAGAAATAAATATAGATTACTCATCGACCCTAAGTAAAAGTCGTACACTCTTCAGGTATAAAGAATCCTCACTAGCATAGCTACACGAACCTGCGCTCTGGGAACCTGAAGTAACACTTTTCATAGGGAGAAACCCCCCTTCACAATACTCACATAAACTAGTTGTTCGTCTAACGACTACCCACTTCACATCATGTGGCATGCAGAATTGATGTTGACAACTCGAATCCCTTACTTCACTCTCCATCATTATGAATGTCACCGCACTCCTCGGTGCCGAACCGGAACTAACTTGCCTTCGAGAATAACATTGCCTATATATGAGCTCAAGGTAAAAAAAATACAAATACATAACCAACAATATATTGGTAGAGATGCTCCTTTTCAGCGATGCTCATGAAATCTTGCTTGCTTCCCCCTTTCCTACTAACTACATTGGTGCCCCCTTCCCGTCGTGACTTTCTCATCATCGTCACTCTATCATTAGTTTCCCGGAGTCGCATAATCCAATCCCATCTCCAAGCAAGACAAGGCAGTAAATCGCTACCACCATGCCCAGCAGACGAAGCAACGTTCCAGATAACCACACGGGCCACTCTTCGCGCAACTACCCCAGGAGTGGTCCTACCAGAGACTCAGCACCCTTCACAGCCCGAGATTACGCCTTCAGCGACGACGACGACGACGACGACGACGACGACGACGACGAAGACGACGGCCTAGGATACGACAGGCTGCGATACGACTCCGACGGTGGGTCTTACAGAAGCAGATATAGCACGCCTCCGCCTCCCTACGAGACGTACGCGACGAACGACAACGGACCCGTCCACTCGTACGACAGCAACATGCGCGAACAGGAACCTCGCATTTGGAGTGAATACTACGGCGAGGACGCCCGACAGGCGCGTTCGACCGCGCAGTCGAGGCCCACCTATGCAAATACAATCACACAGGAGCCTGAGGTCGACACCGCGGCGTTCCAGGCTCGGTCCGCCGCTCCATATCGGAATGAGCAAGAGAGAAGAAACCGCTCACGTACGAGCCATGAGAGGCAGGAGGATTCGTCTAGGGGATTGCATAGGCATCACTCTGAACATGAGTCAGAACTTTATATACCACATCATTTACGACACCACTCGGGGCAACACTCAGGACATCATTTACCGGCCGCTCAATATTCGAGTGAGCAATCGGGGAGGAGCAACCGCGCACATACGGGGCAGGAGAGGCAGAATTCGTCTAGGGCGTTGCATAGGCATCAGTCAGAACATGAGTCAGAACTTTATATACCACATCATTTACGACACCACTCGGGGCAACACTCAGGGCATCATTCAGAACGCCATTCAGGACACCATTCAGGACACCATTCGAGACACCATTCAGGACACCATTCAAGACACCATTCAAGACATCGTTCAGGACGTTATGAAACATGGATTTTATTCTGAACTGTTTAACTGCGGTCCCACACTACTCTCTAAACATAATCACAAACCCTCTTAACAGGGCACAACAAGCACAGGCGAGATAAAGTTTGTAACCACCATAGAAGTGAATATCCATTCAAAGTTGTCATCCAGTACATACAAGAATCGAAGGTTATATGCCATCATTGGGTGAAAATGATTCCAAGACATATGAAATTTCCAACGGTCCAGTCCCTCCTATCCAAACAAGGACTGGTCCAACCTAAATATAAATAACTCAACACCATAAATGTGATTTGGTGGCCACAACTTTTATGTCATGCAGTCATATGCTACGTTGGCGTCGGCTGGCCCGGGTATAATACAAGAGCGAATCGAACCCGTTCGTCTTTCTCCTCCGTACTCCTTACAGCGATGAGCTCACCGTCGTACTTTACTGGGGTCTCGGCTTAGTAGAGGGGGTGACGTCGCTGAAGCGTAGGAGCGCCGGTGCCAACGGGGTAGCCAGTTGGGATTGTGCCATTGCCACTGCCAGTAGGGAAGGGGACAACGGTAGCAGTTGCTGTAGCGGTAACATCGCTATCTGTCTCTTCCGGAGGACACTCGTCGCCGCTGCCGTTGCCGCTGTCGTTGGTGCCTGTGGGAGAGGCGGCAGTGGCAGTGGACGTGGCCTCAGAGCCGACATCAGTGGGAACTTTGATGCCGGTGGGATAGCCGCCGGCGTTGCCAGAGTCACTGCCGTTGCCACCGACTGTGACGTAGACAGTGCTAGCAGGTGCAGCCTGTGTGACGGTAACGGTCACAGGGGTACATTCGGCCGCGTCAGAGACAGAAGAAGCGCCAGATCCGCTACCAGATCCGCTACCAGAGCCGGAACCGGAACCGGAGCCAGAGCCAGAGCCAGAGCCAGAGCCAGAGCCAGAGCCGATGACAGTTGAGGTTGAGGTGGAGCCAGGGACAGTAACGGTGCGAGTGGAAGTTGTGGTCCTAGTAGTAGTCGTGGTGCCTTCCTCGCTAGTGACATCGCCGCCACTACCAGAGCCACTACCGGAGCCACCATTGCCAGCGCTAGAATCTGAGCTGGAGCTAGGGAGGGGGCTCGCGATTACGGTAACCATCTGAGTGAAGGTGGAGTGAATGGTCGTGACTGTGACGGACTGAGAACCCTCAGGGCCGAGAGTCATGGTCAACGTCGCGTCACTAGTCCCAGCGGTGGGATAGGCAGTCACACCAGCGCCAGAGCTAGGCGCTGGGGTCTGCTCGGGACTGCTATCACTGGTGGTGAGAACGTGAGTGGTTCCTGTGATGAGGCCGCTGCTGTGAGCCCCAACAACAGAGCTAGAAATGGAAGTGGCCTCGGCGACAGGGCAGACAGTAGTGGTCAGATCGATGACCTCGGTAACGGTGACTGGGCCGGTGGAGTTGCCAGCATTGGCAGGGCAGTTCGTGATGGTGGGAGCACACGATGTGATGGTATGGACGCTGGTGATGGCCACAGTCAAGGTAGTGGAAGGGGCCGCAGCGGTCTCATTTCGTCGAACGTAAGGCGCGTGCACGTGGCGGGCATGGTGGTTGAATGCAGAGGTAAGGCCGGCGAACAGGCCAAATGCAACAGTAGTGGACTTCATTTTGATGGTTTTGGTGGTTTTGATGCGAGATGTTTCGGGTATTTGGTTTCACCTGATCTCTCACGACTTGAATCTCTTGGATTTGCGGCTCCTACTTGAGTGGTCGGGTCTCGGATAGAGAATGATACTTCGGGCGTCGTCTAAAGGAATGGACGATTGCAAGATGCAATGCGAATATTGAAAAGCGAAAGTCGATTCCGCGGAAGCTGAGCAGACACAGTTGCTGGGTTGTCAAAAGGGAACGGTATGTGCGAAGAAGAGAACACAGCTGGCTATGCAGGAATGAATGTAAAAGACGGACAGCGTCGAAGGGTGAAAGGAGAGACTCGAGATAGACTCAGATGGATAAAGAACACGCAAGAGGTGAGGAGAGAAAGGAGAAAAGCGAGGGTATCCCCAGTCTGGAGGGTGGCCCTTTTTACTCGATACGGCCGGCCAGTCAGGGCCCCCCGTCACCAGCCAGCCAGCCCGACCTCCTCGTCCCTCACTTAAACTAACCACCACCACAGCCCGGCATCCATGTCATGCCTCGCTCAGTTGTTCCAGGGTTTATTCCAGGTGCTTTGGCCCCACAGTGGGACCTTGGGCGGTTTGGGCGGGAGGCAGGTCTGAACCCTTAGCGAAGAGGGGGAGCGCTAGGTAGCTTGGTGCTGGCTGAGAGCGAGAGGAAAAAGAGAGAGTCCAGCCCACCTGGCAGGTGTTCAGGCGTTGGCGCTTTACCCCTGAGACCCACGCACCAGCTATCCAGCCCGCCATTCCTTGGTGCAACCCCTGCCGATAGATATGCAGGTACCACATCGTGAAACAACGGCTCTGGCCAATGAAAGCCTAGAGCTCGGCCAGCGGGATCTCTTTGCATCCAGGTTCTGTCCAGGTAGGTCTAAGTTCAGGTATGAATCCAGCCACTCACAAGAAAAGCCCAAGGTCATCATTGTTCCGCGTGCCGCCACGAGAAACGAGAAACTCGTGAAAACCGATTTGCGCACACGGCAAAGAGCAACCAGGTATTTGGGAGCCCAGCACATCATACCTGTTAATGCCCGTTGACGATTACCTACATTAATATGTGAGCTAGTCAGGCGATCACCCGCTCTCGCAGCTGTGATGGCAGAAAGGGCAGTCTCTGTAAGTAGGTTAGGTATTTACTTCGCATTATATCGTCTAATCTCCCATGGGCGGTTGATGAAGCATGGCGTGTAAGTCCATACTACTATTGTATAGTATAGTGCTGCGGTTGTCATATACGTAGGTACCTGCGCACTATATCCAGCTACGGAGTGATCCCGATGCAAGGGCTGGTTTTGTGAACCCGGTACCTGTGCCGTACCATGCTGTCATCGGCTGGATGGATCCTTTTCCCGGCCTCTTGACCTGCGCTCTTCCATCGCCTTCTCCTATGCAATTACACACGTACAATGAGAGAGGTGATAGCAATCTCGCGAGCACAAATCCTTTTCTTTATCTGACTGTGGGCGAGGACGAGAACACTACCCACTCGGTGAGGCCTTAGACCAGTGCGTACGGAACACACCGCCTGCTTGTCCCGCCACGAGGCTTGGTGTCGGAATCCTTTGTCAGATTTTCTGGTCCTGTCATCATGCAAGGGGTTATAATAACTGAACCTAAAGCATAACAATCTGATCAAAAACGAAACCATTGATCTACGATCACGATACATCGATTTCCAAGGGTTTGGCCGAAACGGCAGCCTATCGTTATCTCCCCCAATATTGAAAGAAGCTTGGTTGAAGGCATGGTGCCAACGCCGTTGAGCGCGCCAAAAACCCGCTAAGGGATGCGCCAGCAAGAAAAAAAAAAGAAAAAAAAAGACAAGTCTGCCTTGAACACAACGGTACGCGCCACATCTCCCCTTGTAATCAATTGCCCGGTGCCACGTTTTGTTGCAGCAGGACCGTCAATTTCTCTTTAAAATTGTACCACAATATCAAGCTCATTTGGCGACCCGTCCGCCACATGGTCACGATACTCTTGTTTGTCTCAACCTTCTTTTTCGTTGGTCCGACATCACTTTCCGAGACTATCCACTATTGCACACTGCCGAAGAAGTACAAGGCCTTACCCGACAATATTTCGCATTCTTTGTTATTCTCGTTGGGGACCAATCACAAAAAAACCAGTCTTCAGCTGATCAGCCCAAAATCTGACCTACTACTACGCAACACGAAAGCCGGAGTCCGTAGCAAATGAAATATTACATGTACTGCTGTGCAACACAATATTCCATCACTAGCTATCTCATCCACCTAGGTATGCGCTTCTAGAACGATTCCCGCCAAACGCATCCTCAAATCTTTATTTTCTAGCAAGCACGGGTGACGTAGTTTAGGAGACCTTGGCGTAGGCGGGAAATAATTGTGCAATCCATGTTTACTCGTGTACTATAGTTTATTTTCTTATAGGCTCTTTAGTATAATCTAGCACTACTACTAACATCTAACTATAAAGTAAGATAAAAAAACTATTTGTTTAAAAGTTGGGCAAAAATTAAACCTGTTCTTATTATATTTTAATTATTTAAAAAAAAAAAAGTTTTTTTTAAAGCTATTATTTTTTTAGCAAAATAATAATATAATTAAAAAAGCTTATTTAATAATATATATATTTTTTATTTTTTATTTTAATATATTTATTTATTATTTATTAAACTATAACTTATTAGTTTTATAGCTTTTTTTTATAAATAAAATAATATATAATATTATTTAACTTTTATATTATTATTTTTTATTAAGCTATTTTTTTAAAAGTTAAAATTTTTTTTTTATAATTTTTTTTATAAATTTTTTTTTATAGTTTATTTTTTTAAGCTTTTTTTTTTAATTATATTTTAAAATATTTTAATATAATTAAAAATATTATTTTATTTTTAATATTTATTAAAATAATTTTATATTTTTTTATAAAATAATTTAAAAATTATTTTTATTTAAATATTTTTTATTTTATTTATTTTATTATTATTATTATAATAATTTATTTTTTTAAATAAAAGCTTAATTTATTTAAAAATTATTTTATTTATAAATAATATATTTAATATATTTTTTTATTTTATTTTTTAAAATATAAATTTTAAAAAATATTTATTATTAAAAAAAATTTTTTTTAAAAAATAAATTATTAATTTTTTTATAATTTAAATTAAGTTTTAATTAAAAAATTAATATTATATAGTTTAAGTTTTAATTAAATGTTTTTTTAAATATTTTATAAAATAGCTTAAATTTTAAAATATTTTTATTAATTTAATAGTTTTTTATAAAATTATAATATATTATATTTTTTTAATTATTTAAAGTTATAATATATTATTTTTTTTAATAATATATATTTTAATAATTAAATATTATTTATATTAAATTTTTATTTTTATTTTATAATATTTTTTTATTAAGTTTTTATTATAAAATTTAAAATATTTTATATTTAATATTTAATATATTAAATAATAAAAAATTATATATATATTAAAAATATTATTATTTTTTTAAAAAGCTTTTATTTAATTTAATAATTTTTTTATTATTTTTATTATTAGTTTAATTAAATTTTTTTTTAAATTTTTAATTTTTTATTTTAATTTTTATATTTTTAAAAAAAATTTTTTTTTTTTTTTTAAATTTTTTTTTTAAAATTTTTTTTTTTTTATTAAAATATTAAAAAAGTTAAATTTAATATTTTTATATAATAATTATTATATTATATAAAAATAAAACTTTATTTAATAAATAAATTAATTAATATTTAAAAAAAAAAAAAAAAAAATTTAATAAAAGTTTTTTTAAAATGTTTATTTTTTTATATATTTTAGTTTAGTTTATATAATTAATTAATATTAAAATATTTAAAATTTTTTTTTTTTTTAAATTTTTTTTTTAAAATATTTATAACCTTTATAATATTTTATTATAGTTTTTTTAAATAGTTTTTTTTTTTTAATTAATATTTATATTAAAAGTTTTAATAAATATTATAAGCTTTATTTATATTATATTTTATAAATCTTTTATTTTTATATTTTTTTAAAATTTTTTAAGTTAAATTTCTTTTCTTTTTATAGCTTATTATTTATTATTGTTTTTTTTTTAAAATAGCTTGTTTAATTATATTTTTTAAATATATTATTATTATTTTAACTTTTTAATATTTATATATATTTTAAAAAAAATATAATAAATAAGTTTTTTATAAGCTTTATATTAAATAATATATTAAAGTTATTTATTTATAATAAATTAATTTTTAAAAAATTATATTAATATTAATATTTATAATTTAACTTTATTTTTTAATTTAATAAATTTATTTTTTTAAACTTTTTTTTTATTTTTAAAACTTAAGCTTTTTATAATTAAAACTTTTTATAAATAAACTTATATTTTTTTTAGTTTATTTTAAATATTTTTTATTATTATATAATTAATTTATATATAAAATATTAATATATTTTTTTTATTTATTAAATATATTTATTATTTTAAACTTATTTATTATAATTATATATTTATTTTAAGTTTTTAATAAAATATTTTTTATATTAAGTTTATTATTTTATATTTATAAAAATATTTTTAAACTATTAATTATATTTTATTTAAAAATATTATTAGTTTTAATATTTTTATTATTATTTTATTAATATTTTTTATTTATTTTTTTAAGTTTATACTTTTTAATTATTTTTTTAATAATAATAAATATTATTTTTTATATTTAAATATATTTATATTAATTATTTTTTTTTTTTTTTTTTAATAATTATTATAATATAGTTTATTTTTTTTATAATTTTTTTTTTATTTTTTTTTAAATAATAATATATTTTTTTAATTATTAAATATTTATTTTAATATAGTTTAAATTATTTTTAATATTTTTTATATATAAACTTTTAATATATTTTTTAATACTATTATTATTTTTATTATAAAGTTTTAAATCTTTTTAATTTTTTTTATTTTTTTATTTTTTAAGTTTTTTTAAATATTATATTTTTAAATTATAAGTTTTTACTTTATATTAATTTTTAATTTTAAATAATATTATATTTTTATATTTAATATTTTTTTATTTATTTATAATATTTTTAATTTAATTTAATTATTAATATATTTTTTAATATAATTTATTTATATTTTTTATATTTATATTTTAATATTTAATAGTTTTATTTATTATTTAATTTATTATATTTATAAATTATTTATAATATTTAATTATAATATTTAAGTTTTTAATATTATTATTAATATTTTATTTATAAATATTATTTAAAAAAGTTTTAAATTATTTTATATTATATTTATTATATTTAATATTATAGCTTTTATTATTATTTTAAAGTTATAATATTTTAAGCTTTTTTTATTTTTATTTATATAAATATATAAGTTTAAAATCTTTAACTTTAATTTTAATTTATTATTTTATATTAATTTATAATATTTTTTATTTAATTATTTTTTAATATTTAATAATATTTTAATAAATTTTATTAAATATTTAAATATTAATAATATTAATATATTTATTATTATTATTATTTTTATTATTAATAAATAATATTTTAATTATTTTATTATTATAATAATAAATTTTTATATTATAATTATTTAATATTTTTTTATTTATTTTTTAATTTTTATATTTATAAAATTTTTTAAATAAATATATAAGTTATTTTAAAAAACTTTTTATATTAAATAATTTTTTACTTTTAATATTTTTTTAATAATTTTTAAAAAAATTAACTTTTTTTAATTAATTTTTATTTTAATAGCTTTATAATATATTATTAATATTTTTATTATTTTATTAGTTTTAATTTATAATTTTAATATTATTTATATATTATTTATATATATAGTTTATTTTATTTTAGTTTTTTTTTATTTTTATTTTTTTTAGTTTTTTATTTTTAATTATTAAATATTTTAGTTTTTTAATTATTATTATAAATAATAAATAATTTAAAAGGTTTTTTTATTTTATTTTAAATTTTATTTTTATTTTATTTTTTAAATATTTATTTATAAATAGTTTTATTTTTATATTTATATATAAAGATTTAATTTATATAATAAAGTTTATTAATATATTTAATTTTTTAAATATTATTTAAAAATATTTATAGTTAATTTTATTATATATATATTTTTAATTTATAAATAATATATTTAATATTTTTTTAATATTTTTATATTTTTTAATAATAAATTATATTAATTTTATATTATTATTTATTAATTTATTAAAAAAAAAACTAATTATTATATTTTTAATATAATAAATAATATTTTTATTAATTTTTTTATTAAAATTAAAATTAAAATTTTATAATTTATATTTATTAATATAAATAATTTATAAGTTTTAATTTTTATTTTATTTTTTTTATTTTTTTATTTTTTTATAATATTATTAATATTTTTTTTATTTAATTTTTAAATATAATATTAAAATATAATATTTTATTATATAATATTATTAATATTTTTATAAAAAAAAAATATTTATAATTTTTTTTTTTATATTTTTATTATATTAAAACTTTATAAAGTTTAATAAATAATTTATTTAACTTTAATAATTTTTTTATTATAATTTTTTAAATAATTATTTTAATTTTTTTTTAAATTATTATTTATATAATTTTTAGTTTTTTTATAATATTTATTTTATTTTTTATTATTATAATAAAATTTTTTAACTATATTATATTTAATTTTTTTTTATTTAATAAGTTTAAATAATAACTTTTTATAACTTTTATTATTTTTTTTAAAATTAATTTTAATATATTTTTAAAAAAAATTTTTAATATTTTTATTTTTATTTTTATTTTAACTTAGTTTTATATATAAAAATATTTAAAAAGGTTTTTTTTTAATATTTAATATTTAGTTATTATATTTATAATATATTATTTAATTTTTAATTTTTTTAAAAGGTTTTTTTTTAATTTAATTATTAAAAAAAAAAATTTTTTAATTTTTTTTTAATTTTTTTTTTTTTAGCTTTTAAGCTTTTTTTTTTTTTTTAATAAAATTTTTTTTTTCTTTTTTTTTTTAGTTATTTTTTTAATTATAAATATTTTTTTATTTTTTTTATATTATATTTATTTTTTTTTTTAATTTTTTATTTTTTTTT